>OLKM01001854.1:0-20797 GCA_900291075.1 Melanogrammus aeglefinus
AATTAGTCCTACACTCTTGACCACAGCTTGCTTTGCATCACATCTTTTGTAAAAAGTGCATACCTTCTTGGACTCAATCAGGTCAGAATGGGTCCTCGTCCACCATTTTATTCGACACCTTTGTATTCTTTTTTTTTTTCTCCATGCCTTTCTTAACCTCAGTTTTTTTCGGAACACAGGTCACCCCTCCTCACCATCCTCCCCCCATCTATGGAGCAAGTGGTGTAGAATATGAAGTCTTGGATGATAAGGAATATCTCTTTTGTGTGCCTGGTGATATTTTTAAATACATAACATAACATTCAATTGAGTATTACCAAATCATAGCTGTATCAATTACACATCGTAGTAAGTAACTACTGTGTCCTGTACACTATTAGTGGCTAACAAAACACTATATGTGCAAGCTAAAAATCTGTGAAAGTTGTACTCTTTTCCTGGTACACTGGGTAACACTGTTCCTTTACTGTAGCTCCATGATAGTGCTGACCACTTATAATGCAAAATATTAAGTATTGTAAATGAGGAAAATTGAAATTCCCTCAAAGCACTACAGAAAAAGACTGAATCAGAAAATAATTACTTATAAGGTCCACTTGCACCTGATAAAAAGTTTCAGATGTATCGGAATAGTTTCTAAATTTCATACATTCATTACACAACAAGTATCTGGTCACAATTAAATTTTAAGTAATTCGCTGTTCTTGGGAATTTCCCCCATTTGTTCCTTCGGAGATAAAATTGTATTGTATTGTATGAATTGTATTGTATGCAATCTTGAATACAACTGGGCTGGTGCATTTGCTCATGAAGGTTATGCGATAATGTCAAAATGTTCAAAATTACATGGATTAACTAAACCGATGTAAAGCCTTCAGCATGATTTCTTTCTCCATTCTGCCCCATGTTGTGACAATATCGATGTTGAGGGTTCTTGTCAGTTATTATCCGCCTAGATCAGGCCGTGTAAATTTACCAACTTGCAAAAAGTAATCAAGATTTGAGACAGCAGTGCAGAGGCAGAATCATATAAACAGTTCTGTTTGTATAATTAAATTAGATTGCCAAACATTAGTCCAACTGATGTAGATATTAACTCAATGTATTGTTCAATGTATAAAGTTGCAGATGTACCTGGGGGATGTTCAAAGGCTATTTTCCAGTCTGCATCTGCAATAATCACAGGTGGAGCTGTCACCACACTGATACAGAGCTGTAACTTTGAATTCGCTAATTCGTCAGGGCGAGGAGAAAGCGATGGACAAGTCCCTTTCGAAACTGTCTGGTGATGGAAAGGTTTATCGTTGAAGAAAGAGTCAGGGTTGACAACATGCGCCCTGGAGCAGTTTGTTCTGTAAAGTAATTTAAAAGTGTGATTATACAATTATAACTGTACGGTGGTCACATTTGGACATATTTTTTCTCTAGGCAATAAATCACCAAAGAAATAAATAATAAGTAATGTGTTAACTGAAATTAGACACTTTAATAACACAATAATACAGCATGCAATTTGACAGCTGCATAATTAAGACCTTAGACACATGAGAGAAGAAGTAGAGGCAGTATATTGGCACTTAAATAGTAAAAAAACGAACATTAAAGTTGAATTAAGCGGATATTTAAAATAAAATAATAACACTACGCCAGTATGCGGAAAGAAGAAGTTCAATAATGCAGAGTCAGGAACCACGGTTCGTTGAAGTTGTGGAACCCACGACTTGTATTCCCTGGAATTCTTACATGGTTTTGGCGGACCGGGCACTGCTTGATGCGCACTAGAGATACCTCTGTCGATGTATTATGGATCAAATTAACCACCAAAAAAATGAAGAGACACTGAATGACTTAATATTCATGTGTGTAACCAATGGGTGTTAGAGCCACAGAGTAGACACCTTTTTACCTAGCTCAGCACACATGTCTACCTTTTTTAATATAGGTGTAACCATACACAGTGGCCTGGTTGGTTATTATCTCATGTTGCAAAAGATCTGGTGGAGTGGGCCCTTGACAATAGGGGCATGTTTTTTCCTCTGGGATGAGGCAGGTGGGGGCCATCTTCTCCTACTTCTCAGATCCACTGAAAGTCATGTGGTGGATGGAAATTTCTTTGCTGGAAAACAAATTACTCTGTCATTTCACCAAACCTTAGATTTTTGGCTTTCAGCATAGGAAGACATTTCAACCTCAGGACATGTGATTTCTGTTTCCAAGTCATCTACGCCATCTGTCAGATCTTCTGAGTTTGAAGAGAAGAAGAATGTTGTGACTCCTGGAAAATCCACCACATTGCCAGCTTACGGTGAATACAGCGCATGGGAATCGCCCAGTCCCTCCACATTTAGGCAGTTCCACCTTTCCAGACCCTGAATCAAAGCTGACTCTTGTGCGACGAAATTTGCACACCAGTTGTCTATTTTGTCAGTGTACACAGAAAAGAACACCCATCTCTTTGAGTGCCCATATCCCATAAATTTATGGGGTAAACAGTATCTACTCTCCATGTTCTTCTGCAGTGCCATGTACTTCCTCACAACATTTCACTCCACATCTTTTGAAATGGAGAGTCGGTCATGCATTTTCCTTTAAAGAATGAAGTGTTAGGCTTGGCAGGTCGTGCATATGGGTCTGCATGTTTCGTCCTCTCAAGATGGATAACACTCTTTGGCTGGTTTTCCTGATGCTCTTCAATCTTCATAAGTTGCTGGCAGTTTTCAAGTTCCCAATCAATATGACCGGTGCGGGTTGTGATGTGTTCTCACATGGTCTGGGGAAATAGAGGGCCAGATTGGTAATTTAGGGGTGACATATATTCCATTGTCGGTGGTCGATTGCACATCCATGGGCATGGTGGTCACATTGTGAACTTCTCTGAAGTGCTTTCTTAGGTTACTTGGTTGATTGAAAGTTGAATTCACCAGTGTCGACATGGAAGAACTGCCTGCAGAAGGAATGTCAGTGCTCAGTTCAGTGCTCTGTGTCTTTTCGTCAGTGTAATATAAAAGGCGACATCAGCAAGTGTTAATTGCTCAGGAAAAAGTCAAAATATATAATAATATAATAGAAAGAATATACCAAACTACAGTACAATGTCACAAAATCATAAGAATGCAAATATTTAAACCCTTTACTTTAATTAATATTTGAGTTTTTGATTGACTGACTACATTACATTTAAGACAACATTAATAACCTGATGTGTTACAATGGGCTGTTAGAAAAACTTTTTAAGTCGCGGGAATGTGGGCATTTTAAGATAATGTTAACGATCTACTGGAAGGAGTATACTGCATAGAAATAATCAATACTAACAGGTTAAACATACAAATTTAAAAAAAATACTATTCCAATCCAAACAAAATTATTCTGTAATAGCCCATTACCTTCCTTTTTTCCCACAGCAAATAACCTGGAAATACAGAAGGGGAAATAATACAGTTACATGTAGGGCATCACAGAGAGTATACAAATAGCCTAATGTAATACTTTGCCTACTGACAATCCAATACCTGTCTTACCATGATTTTTTTGCAAGTGGTTCATAAAAATGTTATTTCTTGTAAATGGTCGATATCCACAGAAAGGGCAGTGGTAATGGCTTCTTTTATTATCTGCTGTATCCTTGCAGAAGCATGCCACAACAAACTTTTCTGTGGAATGAAGAACAAATCAACTCACCAATACTTGGTTCCGTAGTTAAATGCTACTCTTATTAACTTCAATATAGTCACGTGTCTTGATACCTGTGGTTTGATCCACGAAATAGATTGCCTTTTTGAGGTTTTTCTTCAGTAGGTGGTCGTCATTGGCCAGTTGTTTCGTCCGACAGAACACACTCTCCTCAGAAGCGCAAGACAAAAATGTGTCCACGTCTGTAAAAGCCTGATGAGAACCTGTAACAGGCAAAATAGTTCTGACAATGGCTACACGCACACACTGCAGTGTATGGGGTATGGGGTTAGGGGGTAAAAAAAACAGAAAACCTAGGCCTACATGGTTTTTTATGTAGTTCTATCTACATGTGCAGTCCATTTACTATTAACATAATGGAACATGTAGGCTATTAGGCAATTTTCGCTGCATATAAGACTTAAGTCACATCTAATATTAGCAAAAATATCTAGTTATTTTGTTTCACGCATGACAAATCATAGAATGCAAATATTAAACTCTTTACTGTGTTGGGTAACAATAAGGTGCCATAATAAATAGCAAACTAAGCTGTAGTGGCCATTTGTCCTCAATAAAACAATAACTTGAAAATTAAGAAATAAAAAAAGAAACGTAATCAAAATAGCGATTATAATACAAACGAGAAAATAAACATAAGATAGATAGATAGGCATAGATAGATAGATAGATAGATAGATAGATAGATAGATAGATAGATAGATAGATAGATAGATAGATAGATAGATAGATAGATAGATTTATTGATTGATTGATTGATTGATTGATACTTTAATAATCCCAGGGGGAAATTATTTTTGTCACGAACTCCAGATATACATACACAAATATCAAGAATAAAATATAATAATAAATAATAAATAATTATGCAACGTGAACGTCATCGAAAAGCTGCAGTTTTTGAAAGTTCCAGCATTTTTTCCCCTATGGAGCCAGTTCCCTGCCATAATTCAAACCCGAAAAAAAAAGTTACATGCTCCCAAGTTTCCCGCAGTTCTTGCAAGTTCCCGCAATTTCGTCGCATAACATTGCATAAATATGCCGCATATTTCGTCGCATTTTTTAAGAAAATATACCGCATAATCAAGGATTGATTCAATCAACTATTGAAACTGATGTGTAAAATAAACTATCAGACCTGGGAACTGTCTGCAAATTCTGAAAAATAACTGTCTTCTCTGACGAACAATCACTACTGTACAACTGTCATGATCCGCCCCTGGTTTTCCCATTCACCTGCCTGCCACCCTGATCTCTCCTAATTAACCCAACCACCTTCACCTGTGCTCCCCCTATATCAGTCCTCTCCTTCCAAACATTCCCTGCCAGATTGTCACTTGTGTTTTCAGTGCTTTCCCGCGATTCAAATTCTGTCCTACCACAGATCCTGCCTGCTCTCTGACCCCCGCCTGTCTGACTCTTCTGCCGGTTCCTGATCCCCTGCCTGTCTGACTCTTCTGCCGGTTCCTGATCCTTGCCTGTTTGACTACTTTGCCGGTTCCTGATCCCCCACCTGTCTGACCCTTCTGCCGGTTCCTGATCCCCGCCTGTCTGACCCTTCTGCCGGTTCCTGATCCGTGCCTGTCTGACTATTCTGCCGGTTCCTGATCCAGCCTGTCTGACTATTCTGCCTGCGATCCTGTATCCAAGTAAACTATTGACACTGTTCCACACTCGTCGTCAGTCTGTGCACTTGGGTTCAGCCAAACACCCTCGTCTCAGACTAAGAGATTCATAGTCAGAAAAAGCTCAAAGCTAGAAGTGGGAAGCACACTTTCACAATCTACGTGGTCCTCCCCCACACGCAGATCTGTTAGTTTGATGCCTGGCCACCGGGTGCTCCACTCTGTCCCCTACGTGGACATCTGTCCCTTGCATGGTCAGGAGAGAAACACTGGAAACAGTCTCTTATCCTTACAGTGTGACGAGGCAGATTTCAAGGGGTCTTTGCAAACTAAACACGGTGTCTTCAAGACCTTGAAAACGAGGTAGACCACTTGTCCTTCTATCCGCTGATCTGGACTGAGCAGTATTCATAAGAACCTTCTCCATCATACCAATCATCCTCTCCAGAGCAGTGGTCAGCTGATGTGGACTGTGGTGTTGACTGAGCGCTACACAGTGGAGCTGGGCTACTCTCTACCTCCATGCTGTTCACAGCCACGTTCTTCTCCCCAACAGCCCCACCTTTCCCTATCCCTGCTGCTCTGATGACCTCTGAGTGGTACCCAAAACTTCTTGCACTTCCGCAGCCGAACCACTTGTCGATGGTCTTAGAATGAAAAGTGAGCAATAGACCTGAATCTGGGCAGTTCCTAATGAACATACGTGTGACCTCTTTGGACAAGCTGTCTTGATGCTGTGACGGTTCCCTGTATATTGTGTATTATAGGAGTTGGTTATTGCACTCTTAGGTTCTATGGTTATTGGTTGTGGTTTACTTTGTCCCCTATTCATTCTGTTTTCTATTTGTTTCTAGGACTGGGGAGCAGTGACATTGATTGGCCAGCAAGAGCCATTGGCGTGCACCTGGGCCCGGGTGCCAACGCCCTATAAAAGCCTGCTTCCCCAGTCCTTCCCGCTCTGTTTTCATTCCCTATTCAGCTCCCCAGCCATGCACACCTCTCAACACTTCTGTTGAAAACACACACGCATATAATCCATTCATGCATACACACCCCACACTACTGATTTACTGACTTCCACATCCCATATTTTGAATCAGGATTTGATTGGTTTAGTTAATAAATACTTAATTTGTTTGGAAAACTGTTGTCTCCCATCTTTTTTGTTGTGTAGCCTGGCGCTCCAAGGCCAGGTGCATAACAATGCTTACCCTGTTCCATGAGACACTCGGGAGCAATATCAGCAGCACAGTTAAGGCAAAGCCAGTAGTCATAGGGATCTTCCCGTGGTTCAGGGAAGGTCGTGTAGAAGTCTTGCAGAGGCAGTGTTAAACTGCTTGCAACTGAAATGCTTCCTTAAAAGGCTATAGATAGAAGCTGGACTGTCTGTCAACGCCACTTGATTTAATGCCCACTTTGACTACAGGGTTAGTAGTCAAAGTGGGCATTTAAGGGGCCTTGCCCCTTAAATGGATGAGGATCTCTTCACCCTGCTCCTCAATAGACCACCCTTTTTTATGAAAGTTTGCATTACCTCAATCCACTCTTCAAGAGTAACTGAGTCTGAATTCTCACCTGAAAGTAGGGGGATCTCTCACCTTCCTCTGACTCATTACATGTAGCTGAGATGAGGATCCAGAGTCCTGAGCTGGAGCGTAGCTACCACTGTGTACACTTGGAGTAGACAAAGCCACCGCCAGACTAGACCTACTCAAGTGTGAGAATGCTGTCTGCTAGTTTTTGACCTATGTGTGCACGATGCCAATCATCTGGCCTACAAGGTCCTCTGTAGTTAAAGGAGTGGAAGTGCAGAGGGCCTGTTACGCAGGGAAATTATCTTGTTCTGTGTGAGTAGCGTGTGATGTGTCACTAACAGGACGTGGAGTCCTCGCTGCCATCCCTACAGTAGTACCCACAGATGCACTAAGCTGAGGGAAAAGGATAGGCAACCCCAACACACCTCTACCCCGAGTCAGAAAGCCTTGAGCTCCAGTAACCTGTGAGCCAGCCATGACAATGGGAAAGACTGAGAGAAGAAAAAAAATAGTATTAGTAGTAGAAAATGTCAAAATGTCTAAAACTGTCACATTAATATCTACTCATAACATTTCATATATTCTACAGCTCCCCACATACCCAAAAGTGTTCTCAGCTGGTCTCCAGTGTGGGAATGGTAACAGGCCCACCGGTAAGGGTTGTTGGTCAGTGACCAATCAGTTGAATCCGGGTCACTGTAACCTGTGTTGCGTTGTTTTTTTCCCTTCAAGCATTGACTCGGACGCTCAGCATTGGGTGCAGCGGTTTTATTGCCAGCACAATGGTTTTAAGCATTTCCTGGTCCGCCTGCAGGAGATACTGTCTTTTCTGCTCTATAATGTGTTGTATAACACAACCCAACAATATATATTTACAAATAAGAAAACGGAGTCGCGCTAAACAGCGCGCATAAACAGGTGAACCCTCCCCTCATGTGGCGACCGGCGGTATTGCATGTACAACACAAAAATGGCGGGATCGGAGAGACATTCTAGGTTGTGAATGCTAGCAACGCCACAAGGGGGATTTTAAACATACATAAAACTACAACTTATCGGTTACCTGCACAATGGGTCAGCAAACATAGAGACAGGTTTTAAGAATTTCCTGGTCCGCCTAGACAAAATAAATACAATATTACAAATTGCCAACGAAAATCAAGAATCAAATAAAAGAACAATACTATGCCAAATATCAGAAGTGTATTAAACAACCGTCTAGAGATAAGTAACAATGATAAAATTACTTATAATAAATGTTTCATGCGGACACGTTTTATGCTCAACCTACCTGCAGCAGATACTGTCCACCTCGACTCTGCATAGCCACCCTCCCCCCTCTGGCCACCATTGTACACTGTATTGTATTGTGTTGTATTGTATTATAGTACTTAACTGTGTAGCAACTGCAGTAGCTGCTATCATTGCTGTATCACGGGGAATTGGTTATCCTAGTGATTGTTGTACTTGCACTTGGTTCTGTGAACATCCTTACTGTACCGATAGCGATATATTGTTGCACTTCTTATGACAAATGTACTTATTATAAGTCGCTTTGGATAAAAGCGTCTGCTAAATGCCCTAAATGTAAATGTAATACTGTCTTTTCTGCTGCAGGATATCCGGAATGCAACATTAGCAACATATCAAAATAAAGTCTTGACCCAATGATACAGGATTTAACTATTTACATGCTCATTTTATTTGCTCCATTACACTGGCAGCTATCAAGGCAGTCCGTATCGGAGAGTTTGCCATTAGTGAGGATGGCTTCTCAATTATCTCCCGATACCTAAGGGGGGCACGAAGGCTTACAGCGCCAGTAGGGGTCCTCAGGTACCACCCTGGGACTTGTATCTTGTCGTTGAGGCTCTGCAGTATCCGCCTTTTGAGCCCCTCGGCAATTTCTCTTGGCCATCACTTCAACTAGGAGGATAAGCGAGCTCCATGCGCTGTCTCTCCACAGGGACTGCTGTACTTTTTCTCCGGAAGGGTCGAAGGGGGGAATATGTAACGGAGTGAAGAGATGGTCTCTTCACTCAGAGAATCAGGGCTACCACGTAACCCGAACATTGCTGATAAATAAATACAGCAGCTATAGATAAGTTTTGCAGGGGTTATTTCACAGTTTGATATTCGACTAAGAATTGCATCTGCAACCAAACCGTAATAAATTTGGTGGAGGCATCTGGTCCGAACCAGGAAAAGTATTCAATGATTTTTTTTACCTCCAAGGGTCATGAAAGCATGACCTGTTACCAACTCTTTAAGTTAACCATTACATTGAGGAGGGTCAATCATCCAATTCGATGTTCCAATCACTACCAAGATGTCTGATATGCTGCACCTAGAAGCTCAAATACGAATCCTACTATGGCGAAGGCATGACCGGCCCTTCTGATTAGAAGGGTGCTTACATTTACGTAACTAACTACTTGGTAAGTGTGGCAATGTCCATGCTACACACCCCATAGGTGGCTGCCAAACTCCATAGTCCAGTAGCTTTTACTGGGCTCCACAAAAACAAGGACGCAGGGGGGCTGTAATTGGAACCGGTTTATGCCATGGTTGAGTTTTATGACACCCAGCAGGATGTGTGCTGTGCTGCCATGCCAGAGATCTCTTCATGAGTGTGTGTGGTGATGGCTGGTTTAACCTGTACTATACAGGTTAAACCAGCCGTCACCATGCACATCAATGTTTACAGGCTGTATGTGTTGCTCAATGTACAACAGGTTTGCAGCTGTACCCAGAGGCCAATCATTGGGACTTGGGCCAGGTTTGGCTGCTCACACCAGCCATCGTTCACACATGTTTAGAGTTAGGCAGAAAGCCCTTTCTGAGAACGTCATTGTAAAGTCAACCATAGGAAGACTATGCTTCTGCAGTAGCAGGATCATTCGCCACTAGTAATACAACACACTTGCGCAGAATGCAGAAATCATGCTTGAGGCAGGTTTGTATTTCTGATTTGTCACTGTGGTTTCTGTTTTGTCTTTGTTCTTACCATTTCATGTATGCCTATTTGTCGTGGTGCTTTCTGCTTTGTGTGTGATTCCCAATCCGTTGTTGGGATTTCCTAAGTGTGATTGAGTCTTTTAGGGCGGCAGTAGCTTAGGAGGTAGAGCAGGTTGGCTGGCAACCGCAAGGTTGCTAGTTCAATCCCTGGTTCCTCCTAGCTGAGTATCGAGTGTCCCTGAGCAAGGCAGCTAACGCTAACTGCTCCAGACGAGTTGGCTGTCACCTTTGCATGGCTGACTCCACCGTCGTTGTATGAATGGGTGATTGTGAGGCAATATTGTAAAGTGCTTTCGGTGGCCACTGGTTACAGAAAAAGCGCTATATAAATGCAGTCCATTTGAATTTTTTGTGTTTTTTTATTTGTTGAATTAGCATTTAAAGACCACCGTATTTAATGAGATAGGCCTACATATAAAACTATGAATTGCAATGAAATACACAATTAATGGTTCTCTTGCCACCGAAATCCACAAAGACAAACATAAATAGATTAAATACGTTTCAAGGTTATTGCAACAATTCAATGAAGTACCATGCAATTTGAAATTAAAGACTATTTCAAATTTAATCAACTTTGTAACACTTTTTACACATACAATCTACGTGTATTGCACATTGCACGTGCATTGAGCCCATCAATAGATGTGAAACCTTAAAGGGCATACTAGATAATAAACAGGTAATATGTGCATTAAGTTAACAACATAAAGAGATGCCCTTGGTAAGTCGCCACTGTCAGGTGTGAGAGGCCCAGGGCCAGTACACAACTCGACCTCATATGAAATGCTTGAAAAAAGCACAACTGTCTAAGGAGGCTGTGATTCAATACACATGAATGTTTCTACACATTCCACATACATACTATATACTATATACACATATTTCTATACATTTCTGTAGAATGTTGCAAGGTGCATGTGCTCAGCTGTTTCACACTGGGGGGTTGAACGGCGGCGGCTCGCGGCGGCTGAGGTCATCGCGCGGCGGCGGAGGCGGAGCAGACCGCCTCCCTCCACCGCCTCCATTTTGAATAGCGATGTAACGGGGGCTCCGCCGCGTCGTTAGCGTCGACCAGCCCGCTGCACGGTGTCAACAAGCCGCATCCAGACACCCTTCGACATGGACGACCTCTTCAGTCCGCGGAGGTAACTCGGCCTACTCAGAAGTTAGCTTTGTATTCGCGGTAATTCGCCGCCGCTTCGCCATATTACCGCGGTTATACGGGGACGTCTGCGCGCCTGCGCGGAGCGCTCGGTGTGTCCCATTCGGTGAAGTCGTTCTCCGAGGCGGCTCGGGTTCAGCTCACTGGCGCTAGCCGCGCAGCTAGCCCCCTCGTTAGCGAAACCAGAGCTGCACCAAACCAGGGAAAACAAAGCATTCCTCCCCGTTCGTGGAACCAACTGTTGTAACATATACATGCACGACGTGTACCGTACATGCATGCACGACTGACGGGCATAGCATCCATTAGAGCGAACTAGGATGTTGGCCGCGGAGTGGATCCGCTGGGGTGGCCCGTGTAGGTTATGTCAACAGTCGGGTGGTTGACGTGACATTACCGAGGGGAGACCTGCTCATGGCACTACTGGGCTAGGGACGATGGTCACTGTGCAACATGACGTGCTCTTCGTGTTTACAGGCTGTTTGATCGACTGTTTTGAACCACAGTGGAAGTCAATGTCTTTATATATTCTATAATATAAAGGCTGTAAATCGAACGGGTCCCCGTGTCAGAGGAGGGCTTAGGCCACAAACACCAGCCTGCTGCTGACCGGCCCAGTGCTACCGAACTACAGCGGACCATATCCGGAACACAGGCTGCTTGTACAGTACTGTATGAAATGTGTAATGAAGCCTTAAGTTATAACTCACGTTACTACTGAGATGTGGTTTAAAGCCACCTGACGGTGGTGGACGGGGAGTCAGTGTGAAACAACATGAAGGGTCTCAAATGTCTCCTAGGGGTTTGTAAAAACAATAAATACGTAGTAAAAGTAAACCAGTGTTTTTTTCCCCCTCCAAGTAGCCCTATTCTGACGCTGATGTTTCGATTGTCTTGTATGTCCAGGAGTTTGAACAGCACCCAAGGGGAGATACGAGTGGGACCAAGTCACCAGGTGAATTCATAACTCAATTAATAATGATCAATCAACAAGTTAAACAATTAGTAAATCAAACATTTAACCTGTTCATTAGTAAACAAACCACAGATGGCCAATAATATGAATATGGTTATTTAACATGCATGTGTTATCTAGTCTAGGTAAAGTCATACACTTTTTCCACAAAAATGTACCACATACGCCACATTTGAAAGCTTGACATCCCTGAATGGAAAGGTCTACTAGGTTTGAAATGATCTTTCAAACTCCTCCACAGGTCATTTTGTATTCAGTAACCACTCATATTGAGAGCATTGTAACCTTGCTGGGATGACACCGCTATGAGTGAGGGTTTCTTTGGCTGTGTGCAGGCCAAGCTTCCCGAGCTGCAGCCACGGTCAGCCCCTAGCCTCCAGACTCAGACGCAGAGCGAGGAGCTGGTGTGGACCCCCGGAGTCAATGACTGTGATCTACTCATGTACCTGAGAGCGGCAAGGTGAGAGTGTGTTATGAGGCTTTCGTTCAATTGGGTCTACTACGGTATCAATTAACTACTAATACCTGTTGATTGTCTGGATAACATCCTGATTCTTGTGGTTATTTTCTGACAAAAAATGGGTCAATAATGTTCTAATGTTATCATTTCAAAATAATATATATATATATATATATATATATATATATATATATATATATATATATATATAATTTTGAAATGATTATAACATTATATAGATATAACTTAGTTCCAAGTGATTGCTGGGAAAGATGGATTCTAAACAGAGAGGATTCCCTTTAAGAAGGCCTCCTACAGCACCGTCAGATAGAAACCGATGACTTTGTCATTGTTAACGAAGTCCACTTAAATGGTATTTCTTAGATCCCCTAGGTAGGCTATAGATTTAGCCTGAAGCACATTCGAATAGGCCTACATCTATTGCAGTAGGCTTACCTACGGGATATGAACCCTTGTGTAAAAGTGTAAAAACACCAGGTTATTGCTCCAACGTCCCGGAACTATTAAAAGTAATATTAAATGATTAAAAAAAAAAAAAAAAACGTAACTGGGATAACACAAAAAAAAACATACATGTATGGTATATGATATATATATATATATATATATATATATATATATATATATATATATATATATATATATACAGTATGTAAGAGATGTCCATGGTTAACCGATAAGATCGTTAACCGGTAAATAAACCGGTTAAAAAGAAATTAAATCATCTTAATTTCTCTCAGATCAATTTTTACTCTCAGAGACTCCTTAACAATCTTTATTGATAACACTATTGATACTTTTCTATTATTTTGTTGAAATAGAGCTTGCATTATTGCTTAAATTGCAGGTCATAATTCCATCTTTACTATCTATTTTATATTGCTGGGAAAACAAGTTTTCGCCAAAATACCAAATTTCTTTTTTTTTTGTGTTGCATTTGAACACAACAATCATATTACTGAGCCGACCTGAGCACATCACATGACACTGTTTCTCTTTTTTTTTTAAGATAAATAGCTCTATAACCTGCCGATTTTAACATGGATTAAAAACTGGATTACTATTTTTAATTGATGGGACTTTCTACACCGTCCGGTTGTGTGATTACTACCGCTGCTTTGAATGACTGTTGATACACACGCGGTGCGACTCCGAGCCCGTCTGCACACCCGTCTGCAGCAGCTGACAGAGTTTTCGGTTGAGTTTTTTGGTTGGACTAGACGGATACTGAGTTGAAACGTTTTTTTTTAACCCAAAGACAATGAAGGTACAACACTTGTATATAGGCCTACAGTCCAGTGTTAAGATATGACCAAAATACTGGCGCGGCTGGCTGTAAAACAAGTGCCGCGCCTACGATTGACATATTAATTGCGCAACTCAACGAATCGATGACCGAATTCGTTGGCAACGCTTTTTAGTAATAGAGATTTTATCGATTTTGATCGATTTCGTTGTTGCATCCCTAGTCTTATTATTGGCTCAACGGTAATAGAAAGCAAGGAAAAAAATGTCTCTTAAACAATCTTTGCATGCTTACTAAAAAACTGAAATGCCAAAATTAACGTGTAGAAGAAAGGCAGTCCCTGGTCAGGTTCCAGCGGTCAACACCACTTGGCCCGCCGTGACTTTGATCGCCCAGTCTGCCTTTCGCTCCTCGCTAATAATTGCTTTATTATGGATAGATTTATTGCAGACTTTTTGTGCTTTAAGACCATGAGCGTACACAAAAACCACCTAATCAATACAGGCAGGGATTTTGATTTTCTCTGTCGGGTACTTGGTGGTCTTTATCGCTGTTTTATGGTGGTGCATTAATTCTTTTACACTGAGACGGATCATTCACATTCATTAACAATTTCAGTCCTTCAAACGCCTCTACATTCTCTTAATCTTTGGGGTTTGGCCGGATTTTTTTCGGCCACTTTCAGACTTCATAGATGTATTCCTATATCTTAGGCCATATTGGAATACATATATGCTGACGTGAACGGAAGGGCACATTATGGTCATATTGTGAAAAATGTGTCTGTAGAGGCTGTTGTCATTTACTGAGCTGGACTATAGACCGCTGAGGATCATGCTTTTGGTTCATGCTTGTGTCACCCGTTTGAAGTAATATGAATGATGTGTGTTGGTCTTAAGGAGCATGGCAGCGTTTGCAGGGATGTGTGATGGCGGCTCAACGGAGGATGGGTGCCTGGCGGCGTCCCGTGATGACACCACTCTCAACGCACTGAACATGGTACAGAACACTACACAACCCCCAGACAGGCCTCGGGGCGCTGGTCCTACTGGTTAGGATGGCCCAATGGATAGATACTTATGTCCGAAGACGGATGTGCTTCTAAATGTTTGTTCAACGAGTGCTTGTCTTCCTCTTCCTCTTAAATTCCAGTTGCATGCCAGCCATTACGATGCAGCCAAAGCTCTCCAGCATCTGGTGAAGAAACCAGTTCCAAAGCTGATTGAGAAGTGCTGGTCAGAGGACGATGTGGTGAGCCATCCTTACTCTCTACAAGTATTTAGTTATTAATCATACTCAAGTGTATCATAAAATGTATTAATTGTTTTTTAATCAGGTGACTCGGTAAGTTGTAAACAATATAGTTTTTTCCTTTCCCTCAACAGAAACGCTTCATCAAAGGCCTTAGGCTTTACGGCAAGAACTTCTTCCGCATTCGAAAAGAGCTTCTGCCCAGCAAAAAGACGGTAATTAAAGTGTTCATTATGATGGTAACCTCTATCTCCTTGATACACTTTCCCACCAGCCGAGTTCGTTGATGGAACAACGTCCTGTTTCTGTTTCCAGGGTGAGCTGATCACGTTCTACTACCACTGGAAAGAAAACGCCGGAGGCCTCAGGAACCAGAGCCTATCGCCAGCACCGTCGCCAGCCGTCTTCACGCAAGGCCAAGACCCGGTCAGCCACGGCCCCCGTCAGCACGCCGTCCCGGTCCCACTCACGTAAGGGAGTCCTCTGATGGGTGGCTTTACTTCGTTCTTGGATGAGAGAGTTGGGCTTTGGGTGTGTGTCTAACTTGCTAAATCTTGGGGGTAGAAGAATGATCATGTTGTCTGATGGTGAAGGGGTGAGCTCATGCAGCCTGTGTTTTGCCTTTGCAGTGGACATGAGCTCCGCCAGTGAGGATGACATGGAAAGTGAAGACAGCGAACAGGATTTGAAGCGATCCACCTGCAGCCACTGTGGCACAACAGGTAAGAGAACACATTATCCGGTTCAGATGGCCATTCACAGATTATTGTTAAAGATCTGTTGTGTTGAGTTAAGCAGCAGCTAGCCGTGAGGTTGCAGATGGCAGCCAGCTGAATCCCCCCTTACCCCTCCTTTTCCAGAGGCTATGGGGGCCCTTATTGTGAAAGGAGCCAAAACACTAGCCTCCGAACCAATTAGATTGAAAAATCACAATCGAAAAACAATCAAAAAAACTAAAGCCTCCAAACATGGATGCCTGAATGAATGCATCCTGCAAATGATCATAATGCCCTTCATCCACAAACTGCTAAAAAAAAAAAAAAAGTGAGACATTATACAGTATTTCAATCTTCTAAATCAGTAGGATATTTTGGTGAAAATAGGGAGCATGCTCGGCTTCACTGTTTATATGAGGCATGGTCGAGAGAGGGTAAAAATTCTGAGACGTTAACATATTACGAGTGTGTGTGGCTCTGTCTGAACCTGCAGTTGATTTGGATGTCTGTGTCCGAGAGAGGGTGAGCTTCTCTGACACATAGTATTACACCACTGTGTGTGTGTGTTATGGTTGGAGCTGCGTCTGAAGCCATGATTGGTTCTGATGCCATTGTCGGTTAAGTGACTCAGACACTTGTGTGTGTGTGTGTGTGTGTGTGTGTGTGTGTGTGTGTGTGTGTGTGTGTGTGTGTGTGTGTGTGTGGTGTGTGTGTGTGTGTGTGTGTGTGTGTGTGTGTGTGTGTGTGTGTGTGTGTGTGTGTGTAACGATTCACCGATACGAATCAGTATCCGGTTGGATTAAAACAGATGCGACTACATCGATACGTGGGCCCCTGAATCGATTGAATATTACCAAGAGTCAGCCCATCGATGTAAACGTTGCGATCGGTTGAGTGAAGCTTTAGCCTGATATCAAGACAGCATTGTCCACTCATTGCGTTCCGTTTCCTTAACGAAAAATAAAACTTAAGAACGGATCCGTGAGTGTGTTTGCGTATGTTTGCGTGTGCGCCCTGCGTCCCCGTGCACTTTTCCTGAGATTTGGGGTGTTGTTTTGGATGTCTGGTGCTCCCACATGCATACAAACTAAAAAAATCGATACATGATTTTTTGAGTGCGATATCGATTCTGAAAGTACCCCCCGCCTACAGTTATCAAACGAGCGAGTCAGTTCAGTTCTCGCGCCCCCTTCTACGTTAGGAAAGGGGGAACATTTGAATATCACCTCCACTTCCCCACCCCCCTCAAATCAGAACATAGCTAAGATTCTGTGGACCAGCGGACGAGCAACTCCGGTAGGGGGAGCTCGGTGGCAGATGCCGGACTGCCGCCGAGTGCCCCCTGCCGGAGCTGCCGGGCGGCCGCCGGAAGAGGAGACATGGAAGAGAAAGGGATTGTACTCCCGGAGCTGAGCTTCCTGACTGCCGCCGAGCTCCCCCCGATGGACTGCCATCAGCTACGGCGGGTTTACTCCGGGAGCTGAACTGCCGCCGAAGCCTTGGCGGCAGTCTGGCAGCTCCGTCGGGGGAGCTCAGTGGCGGTCCGGCAGCTCAGCTCCTGGAGTACAATCCCTTTCAACTCCATGAGGCAGTTCAATATGGACTTCAGAGAGTCAAGGCCCAAGTTCTTTTCCCCAAATATATCTCAACTATGACCGAGTTAACCCCCACTACGAGACTTTACTTGTTGTGGAAGTACCAGAGACGGCAGTCTCTCTCTCTATCTATATCTATATCTATATCTATATCTATATCTATATCTATATCTATATATATATATATATATATATATATATATATATATATATGGTGGAACGGGAGATTCGCATCATGGATGTGCAACCGACAAATCTGCAGCAACTGCGTGATTCCATCATGTCAATATGGAGCAAACGCGCTGAGGAATGTTTCCAGTACCTTGTTGAATCTATGCCACGAAGGATTCGGTTTCGGGCAGAAATACTTTTATCACCGAAACAACACGGCCAAAACAGAAATTTGTGATGGCGCAAACAAAAAGCGCGGCCAGCCCACGCTTGTCTGGATAAGCGCCAATATGTCTGCGGTGTGGACGTTTTTCAATGTTTCTGAGAAAGACCCACGTAAAACGATTTGCAAAAATTGCAATGCCTTGATTTTAATGAAGTTAGTACACAGTCAATAGCCATAAATGCAATAGCACTAGGGTTGCCGCGGTGTGGACATTTTCACACCGAGTAATACACGCGTGTCAACACCGGTATTACCGAGTATAAACGGTTCTAAACTTTTGAAACCTAGGTCAACGCCCATCCTTCAACTCTCCTCTCACAACAACTCGTGGTGACAGCGTTCTGACAGCGCGCGCACATTTCTCGGTGACAGCGTCTTTACTTATATAACGTTCTATATATAATAGTATAAATTGTATATTGTATATTATAATATATCACGGCCCAAAGCTTCTGTGAGCCTCCGATGGCTGTAGCGCGGGGAGCTCTCGTGGGGGTTGGGCTTCACGGGGTTTGTTTACCGGCGTTGCTATGGTTACTGATCTTGCGTGTTCCAACGCTATATTAGGTAGCCTATCCAGGGGCCGTTGGGCCAGTAATTGAATTCTGGGCCGCCCTGAAAAAAATAATTTCAGGGCCGCCCCCCGCCCACCCCAACTATCCATCGCAACAGATCAATCTTACACAACCTTCTGTTTTTTCCCGTCCCATTTGCTGACTTCGCATACTGTAAATACTCTGAATCCCTTGGCATTATGGAGCTCAGGTCTGTCTGAGTGGCTGTGGCTAGCTTTCTGACAATATCCTCCCGATCATGGTCTGTGAGCTTCTCTGGCCACAATCCCTGAGGTCGCATGTCCAAAAATTCTCCCTCTTCATTCTGGCTGTCATGCATGTTTTTGTGCCCTTCCTGTGCTTGGACTGTCTGCAGCAGTTTCACTATCCCCTTCACTGACTGTAGTAGCTTTGGTTCGGATTTGTCGGGTAGAGGAGCCTGGCTCTGTAGACCACAAGGACAGTGACAAGTAGACTTATAAATGAGTCTAAACACTGTTGCCATTCATTACAGAAATAGAAAGAGCTGATAGTGAACCTAATTGTGTAAGATAATTGCCAATGGTACAGCAGTTTCACTCATAATAAGTCAAAACAGCCAAACAAGTTTCGAGACCTCCGCTCACTCACCATCATTCAGCCATCTTCACTAGTATCTGTAGTAGCCCCTACTTTCTGGCATTTTTTCTTGGGTGGGCTCTGGCTCTGTAGACAGCAAGGACAGTCAGTGACTTTAGTATATTTATAAATAAATCTAAATTCTCCCATTCATTACACACGAATCGAAAGAGCTGAGACTATGTGTAGCTTAAGTAATTGTCAATGGTGCAGCAGTTCACTTACAAGTCAAACCCCAACAAGTTTCTACCTCACTCACCATCATCAGCATCTTTTGTAGTGGCTGGGGGTGGGGGTCAGAGGAGGCTACAACTGATTCTGGACGAAGCAGCACATAAAGGTTAATTATTTAATTCCATATTGTTCCACATTTATGGTTATGTTTTTTATGGAAACAACTGACGAAGAACCAGTGGAGAAGAGGGAGTTTTGGCCGCCCTGTGCCGTAGCCAAATTCGCAGCCCCCTTCAAGGAGGTTTTCCGACTGGTGCAAAAATGTTTTTTAGTTGTCCATATGCCTTTGAAGCTCGCGAGGTTTTGTCCTAGCGTCATAAAAAGACATCCCCAGGAAAACCCTGAGTCACTTTGTTCTTAATATATATAAAGTTCAAAGTAATAGAATATTTACCCTTTTTTAAGGAGAATAGAAACTAAATCTTGCAACATTTCATTTTCTCAGTGACATAACAGCTGCCTAACGAGACCCACACCGTTAGCAAATGAGGGCTATTTCATATGTTAATAACATGTTTTTTTGTATGTATGTTTTGATTCCTTATTCCTGATGTCCTATTCACTTCATAAATATATATGCTGCTATTACAACTGAATTTCCTAACGGGAAAATAAAACATGTATCTATCTTACGAGCTGGTGAGAGTACAAACGTATCCACTGTTATGCGATGGCTATGGTTGCCTAGTTATGCTAGCTAACTAGCTAGCTAGCTCAGCGAAACTTGTAAATGGACGAGTTTTCATTTACATAAAATGATAGCCAGTTATCTAGCGTGATAGTGTATAGGTCTCCTCGATTTAACTAATGAAATTATTATGGAAAAGGTAGAAACCTCAGGGTGCCTGCTGTGGCCACCAGGCTGGTATGAACGGGTTCATATATTCCTGAGTTCATGATGAGAGTTCAGTGTAGCATGTATCACAGTCCCGTTTGTGTGTAGCTTTTCTTAACACTCACTTCCTTTGAACAAAAATTGCTGATATGCTGGACCTCCTGATGTGCCTGCTGCCTCCTCTTTTTTTTCCTCTCCTCTCTTTTTTGTGCGTCCCGATTTATGTTCTGCTGCTGTGGCATTGTCAGTGTTCTAAATCAGCTGGCTGCAAGTTCCTAGCATTAACGTTCGCGCAAATTTCGAAGATGAGTCGACATGGACCCGAACCATTGTTTATTTTACAAAGGGGGTTATTGCTCGGAAAATAGAAATAGTGGCTTGATTTTGTGCCTTTGGTTTTAATTCTGATGCAGGAGTATTAGTCCAGGCCTATGCATAATTATTTAGTCATAGAAAGTGAAGCCTACATAATAGGCTACTGGGGTTTTTTATGGGCCCCCCCTAGGCTGTGGGCCCCTTAGAATCGTCATCACCTTTCACCCTATACGAACGCCAGCTGAGCCTATCTAATTAGGTTTGTGTATGTATGCTCTCTCTCTCTCTCTCTCTCTCTGAGTCTCACTCTCTCTCGTTCTCTCTCTCTTCTCTCTCTCGTTTCTCGTCTCTCTCGAATTTCTCTCTCTCTCTCTCTCTCATCATTCTCTCTTCTCTCCTCTCTTCTCTCCTCGTTCCTCGTCACTCATCTTCTCCTCTCTCTCTCTATTTATATATATATAAAAAGCAACCTAAATGGTACTAATGAATTTCCTTTCGGTTTTCGGCTTAGGTTTCCTCCATTTTCACAGTTTTCGGTTGCAA
>OLKM01001854.1:20807-100932 GCA_900291075.1 Melanogrammus aeglefinus
TGCAGATGTTTAGTTGACATTTTTTCCCATTTAATTTACGAAACAAAAAAAAGCGTTATTTGAAAAAGTACTATATCTAGGGTAATTGCTGTGGGGAGGATCTCGTTGTCTTGATCTCGGTTAAGGCTTCCATGTAAGGCAGGTCATGCATCAGAGGGTCCCAGGGGAGCCGCGGCTTCTGTGTTTAGTGTGTGGTAATGGATAAATGTTTTGGGCAGTGCTGGAGGGTGATGCTCCCTGTCACTGTATGGCGGTGACAGGGAGCGCTGTCACTGGTAAAACAACTGGCTTTAGTTCGTTAAGACGGCTTTGAGCAGAGTACGTACTGGCTGCGTAGTTTCAATGAAATCAAGATTATTGGCAACTAGCGCTGTTCAAGAACATGGAAAGAAAAGACACACACACACATACATACTATTCTGGATGACCGACCTCCAGGAGAGGAAAAAATACAGATTTGGTATCTTCCTTCAGAAGTAAAATAGTGCTTGAGGCCCTTTGGCTGCCCATCTGCATGCATAGCTCATCCCTGTTGCTCCATGCCACTGTCTTTTCTTTGGCTGTTTATTGTTAATAATATTTAATTATTGAGTTTCCTGTACATTTCCATTTTCACCATATTATAGGGGCTATACTTTTTTTCAAAACATTGTACATTGTTGATGCTGAAAAAAAGAGATGTAAATTTTGTTGTTAATTCGTCACCAATAAGAGTAGCGTTAAAGAACGATCGATAAGCATTATCGATAAGAGTAATGGTATCGGTAAACCCTTAACGATACCCCTCCTTATGAAGGTGTTAACGATGGTGCCCCCTTCCCTCCCGCTCCCTGCAGCCTCTAAGGACTGGCACCCTGCGGGGGGTCGTGTCAGCACCGTGCTGTGCGCCACGTGCCACGTCTACTTCAACAAGCATGGCCGCCTCCCGGCCGCCCAGAAACCGGCGGACCCTCCGTTCATGTTCAAACCTGTGAAGGAGGAAGACGAGGACTCCAGCGGGAAGCACGGGATGAGGACGCGACGGAGCAGAGCAGCCGTAAGCCTCCAAAAACCACCACACACCCCCCACTGCTGGTCCAACCATGAGGACTCAAACAAGTCTTCATGGTTGGACTAGGAGTGATGATTTGGATTGGAATTGTGTCTCTCTGTCAGAGCTGCAATGCTATGCAAGACAGCGTTAATGCAAATACTGGTTGACTGTTTACTGAGAAAATGTTTTTCCATAAACTGATTTATGGCACAATGTTTAAAGATAAGGTGGGCAATTTCTTTAAAGGTACAGTGTGTAGAATTGACCGGCATCTGAACGGGCCTGAAATGGAATTTAAAGTTAATAAATAGGTTTGGTATAACCCCTTGAAAATAGGAATCGGGTACTGAACCATTTACATAATTATTTTTCAGGTGTACTTCCATGAGGGCCTCCATGTTGCACTGCTATGTATCTACAGCAGCCCAGAACGGACAAACATCTATAGAGTGTTTTTAATTAAATTAAAATAATGTGTTTGTCAAGAGTTGTAGGAAGGTGAGGGCCAGACTCTTAACCCTCTCTCGGACATCAAAATCAACCACTGGCGAGACGGAAATCCTTACATCTTTATACACACTATGGCATTATAATCTGGGTGCCCAAGTTTAACCCCTTTCTCGGACACGCCTCTTAAAGCCTAGGGAAGATGAGCATGTTCCGTCCTACAAATAAAATATGCAGTATATTTGGAGGCTTCAATGGGCGTTTCACACACTGTTTTACATGTGTTAAAGCGGATAATGGGATTATGATGAATGGGTGTGCATTCTTCAACACATCCATGTTTTGGAGACGTTTGTCAGTGAAAGTAGGAATCACTCTTTCGGAGAAGTTTGGTTACCAATGCTAAAAGTTTTGCGACACCGTCATGTTATCAAAAGCAAACAATATTTGCGTGCTTCAATGCAAGCTAAGGGTTATCGAGGTGAATGATTGATGAATATAACAGATAGCCATGATGATATGTCTATGAAAGTAGTTTACCACCGGAGGCAGTGGGAGGACTGTGTGTGAATAGACTTAAACAGGCTGGCACCTCCACCATGTCCTACAACATGAACAGAAACCACGGTTGCTCTGATCAAGATACCCGAGTGTTGGCTCAACTAAGGCTAAAGCCGTCATGACTTAACCTCTGTGCGCTAAACGACGTTTATCTTTTTCCACAAAACCCGAATCGCTGTGTATGTGTACAGTCCAATTTAGCTCCATGATTGATAATTATATAATTATTGACACACAGAGCAGCGACAGCTGAAGATAACGTGTTATTCTAGTTTTCACCAATGTACACATATCAATGTGTTTAACCTGTATTTGATATAGTCTGTGCGTCACACCCACACCGGAGCGCCACTGGCCACTCTGTTTTTTAATCAGCTTTCACTGTAGAGCTGGCAGGAAAAAGCAATATTAATGTCCCATCCATCGGGAACATTACCCGGTTCAATTGCATTTTAGTTAGGCTATGGTTTAGGGCAGGCTACTTTGAAATCCACCTATTGAGTATATATTATTATATTTTGTATTGGCCCAAACGAGTGCTGTTGGCCGACCGTCTCCCGGGCAGATATACAGCGCTAGATTCACGGGACTCTTACCAACGTTCCCCGTGTCACATCGCTGTATTTCAGAATGTTGAATCTATCTTGGTTTTTCAATTTAAATCAACAAATGAAAATTCTTCCTTCAAACTACATTAAGTACCGCTGAGGTGTGTGATCCTTTTAATAGACCACCACAGCAGCAGTATGCTGCTATAAATGTCACTTTCCGTTCTGATGTGAAAAATCACCAAAAAACAATTCTCAATTACAATGTTTTTGTCAGTGTTTATGGTTAGCTTGACGGGGACTCAAGTTTGAAGCCCTAGTTCAGATATCAGGTCAACGAATGACTAATTAGTTGACTAATGGCCGTTAAAATGTTTCATCTTGGACCCAGCTGTCGTCTCTGAGGAGCGGTCACAGGAGATTGACCGGCTCTCCTACCAGCGAGGAGCAGCAGTCCAGCAGCCAGCCCTCTCCCAGCGGGGCCAGCTCCGTTTCCAACGCCTCCAGGACTTCTTCCACCGACAGCAAGAGCGACTCCACCAAGAGGCCAATCAAGGTAGGAGAACCTCCGTCCATAAACCCTGCCTCTCACACCCTGTCCCAGATACTGATGTCGATCTGCTTTCGGGCCATTTTTGGACGCTTGTAATGAGGTTAGATATTTTATTCTTTGTTCTTGGGGCTTTTTCAGAGTTCTTCACATTTTAAAACGGAAAGAACATTCAACTAGTTAGAGGTGTTGGGGAGAGAGGCAGTGCGTTTACATGGGACAGCTAGATCGGATTAAGCCTTATACCGCTTTTGCTACTCGAACAGACCGTGTCAATCATCCAAACGTACATGGCCCTTAAGAGATCAGATAATGGCCGGAGCATGGCTGAATCCGCTACCCTAGGTGGCGCTGTAGCCGTTTCTTATGTCATTTCTCCGACGCTACATTGTTCCTACCTCTCGGTGGTATGCGGACTCCTCCGGCGGCGGAGCAGCGGGAGGAGTCCAGCCGGAGAAGTCTGCATACGACTGAGAGATCGGAACAATGGAGCGTCGGAGAAATGACATGGACCCCAAGTGAACTGACAGCTGTCCTGCATATGGCAACAATCCCTTTCTCCTCCATGTAGCGTTTCAATCTTGACTTCAGAGAGTGAAAGCCAAAATTCCTTTCCCCCAATTCCTTCGCCACCATGGCCGAGATAACCCCCAGTACGAGTCTTTGTTGTGTAAGTACCAGAGAGTCGGAGAACCTGACGCAATTCATAATATCAGAGAATATCCCCGTCTGTTCGGTCGCGGTGCAATGAATGAATAAAGATCGTATACACGTCAGGAATAGTTAGTAAACCTTTGCCTGCAGACCTTAATGTGCAAGTAGGACAATAGGGCACTAGCATTTCTGAGATGTAACTAGGAGAAAGGCCATAGAGAGCTTTAAAAGTTAGCAAAACAATTAGAATTCTCAGTTCTCTAACAAATTGGGAGCCAGTGAAAGAATGCAAGAATTGACAGGGCTCCAGAGTGCGACCAAAATATTTAAGGGTGCGACTAATATTTTTTATAGGTCGAACTGGTGCACGTGACGCTGCCCGGGGCGGGAAAAAAATAATTTCCTTTGCAATCGCATCATCTGTGCTCTCCTGTAATCGAACTCACACTCATGGTTAGGGATGGGGATCGGAACCCGGTTCTATCAAGGACCCGGTTCTACTCTTTTCAAAACCCGAAAATCAGCGAGTCCCATCGTTCATTCTTTTTTTTTTCGCGCCACGACATTTAAATCAAATCAAATCAATCCAATCACTGCAGCGTGTCCACCAAAGGTTTTGAATGGAATTGTAAGCAAGCAGGTATTACGTAAAACAAGTGAAGTCTGGCAGTTAACTGCCCGCGAGGATGGCTGAACGGGCGAAAAGGGCGAAAATCATTTATTGTAAAGGAGGGGACACAACCTTAATGGCCAAGCACATTAGCATTGTGCATCAAATAAAGACCAAATGTAATACCTTTGACTGTCTCCGAGTTGAAAAGACTGTCTCCTCCTTCTCCTGTCGCACCACAGACGGGCCCGTCTTAATCATCCACTCAAAGTATGAGTGATAATCGCACACACAGACATTGTCGCTAGTCCCGTCAGTTAAAAATAGTAATCCAGTTGTGAAATCAGTGTTGTAATCAGCAGCATGCGAGCTAGTTATCTTAAAAAGTAAATAAAGTTTCAGATGTGCTGCGTGATGATGTGTTGAGGTTGGCTCAGGTTGGCTTTATGTTACCAAATGTAACATAAAGAAATGGTAAATTGAGTTTTTGGTGAGAAACATGGTAATTCTGTATTACACATGTTTCTGTATTACTAAACAGGTGTAAAGTGCTCTAATCATTTTAGTTTATATAACTAAAACTACTGATGTCAATATTTATTGAGAATTACATGTTTAATTTAAAATGCAATTATTTATTTCCAAAATATTTTCCTTGTTTCCTTGTGTAAACCTACATCCCTGCGATACGTTGACTAGTTTAGACTTCTGGCGTCGTTTTTTCAAATGCATCATTTGTATATTACTGTACAGCATAAAAATATTTTCTAATTACAGTAGCTCAGCATATCAAGGATTTGTTCTCAACCTTTTCTCCCCAGTTGATATAAGTGCTTATTTTATACAGTAGGCCTACTTTAGAATAACAGCCCTTGGGTTAGTAAACAAATCACAGCAACCAACATGAATTTGAAGTTTTATTCATGAAAAAATATGGACTATTTACTAAGATAAAAACGTGTAGGGTGCGTTTGAGTCAAAATAGTCACAGCTCATCTTGAGCATCTACTGTCCCTGGTAGCCACGGTACTGCCCGTCTTGTGCTGGGTAATTAGCTCTGATGACCTGGACAACACAGGAAGCCGATACAAGCAAGATAAATTATGCCTTGAGTAGCCTATACAGCATTACACAGACTTCAGGCTAAGGTAACGTAGCCTATGATCTGCCAATAAGATCGGCTACTTTCAGATAGCCACATTGTCACGTTCCCCGGGACTCAAACCTTTGTAGCCAACTTGCTCTATGCTCAGACGTCTGTTTCTCCCGGCGGGCTTTGGCTGGCGTTTCCAGTTAACTTTCTGGGTCCGGAAATATGTATCCAATACCCAACTGTTGAGATGAGGCGTAAAGCCTGGGATGCGAAACACGTCCGTGTCATCCTCCGATTCCATGATTCCGTCCAGAAGATATTGGCACCGCTGGAATTCTCGGCAGCAGACAGTATCTTGTTCTGTGTCCATTGGCGCACAGTGAGAGCACAGGCACCACCAATCTGCCCCAACTCGAGCCATTGCGGGCTCCTCGTCTGCGGCAGGCAGGTCGTCTGCCTCGGGTGTAGCGGCGGCAGCTTCAGCCGCCTCCTGTTCCTCCATAGCCCTCAGCTGCTCGTCTCTCAAAATCCCAATCCTCCATATTGTGTCCATCTGCGTATTCAGTACCTCCGGCCATGTTTTCTGTAGGTGAAGTCTAACGCACTGGCAGTGATCTGTGATAGGTCTGTTAGCGCATTAGGTCCCATCCCCTATGGGCGGGTTTGAAAGTACTTGTAGTCTCAATAGAAATACCCCCTCTTGTGTTTCCTTCTGGCAATGACGCAAAATGACGATTTTTGCTTCATTGCCAGAAGGAAGTGTAAGAGGTAAACAAGGATTTCTCCCGTCTCAGGGGAAAATGATAGTGTTGCATTACCATTCCAAAGTATGACTGGGTTTCTAACATTGCAAAGCTTAATGCAAGTGGGTGGAGTGTTCCTTTAGCTTTTTGAATATACCCTCGGAAACGTATCGAAAAACCAACGTCAGGAAAATGTTTGCGCTCCACAGACTTTCATCCATTCTGAAGAGCAAACGTATTCTCATCTCATAATGGTGAATGGTGCGTGTTGCTGGTCAGCAGATAGAAATAGCGCCCAAATTCCCTATGTGATGTTATGTAAGTAGGCATTTGCATTTCCTTGTAACTGAGATCGTTTCCTCCTCATGTCGCCGGTCAGAAGCTCAAAGAAGAGGTTCTGTTACCAAAGACCACCAAGCGAGCGAGGGAGGTGGTGGCCCAGGAGACTGATGAGCTCAGCAAAATGACAGCCAAAAAGCCCAAGACCCAGGTAAGAAGTTATATATACATCTACATGTATATACATATACATGGCTGAAAGGAAAGCCCTACAGCGAGTGGCGAAAACTGCTCAAAAAATCATTGGCACATCACTCCCTGCCATCGCTGACCTTCATCACTCACAGTGTCTGCGGCGTGCTGATGACAACATCAAGGACCACCCACACCCCAGTCACGTACTGTTCTCTGTACTCCCGTCGGGGAGACGTTACAGGGGCCTCAGGGGTCCTACCAGCAGGCTCAGAAGTGGCTTCTTTCATAGCACCGTAGCGCTAATCAACACAAGGGCCCCGCCACTGCCTCTGCCCCGCCCCGCCCCCCTCTCCTTTTGGACATGGACTATGGACTACCTCTGACCACCAGGCACTTTATTAATGCACTTCAACAATGCACTTTACTTTATATGATCATACTCCTTCTATTTATGATATGGACTGTCTGATTGCTCATAACTCAGCACTTTAATAATGGCAGTGTTTCCCATACATAGACCAATGTGTGGCGCAGCGCCACAGAATCGACACCGAGCGACACAAATTGATTCTGCTTTTTCTTATTTTTTTTGTGATTTTTAGATATAAATGTTGTTCCGTTCATTCATCTCCGCATAGCACTCTTTCTCCTTGTCATTCTCACACACGCACACGCACACACACAGACAAGCGCGCAAACATGCCAATGGTGTGCGGGTACACTACCACTTATTGGATAAACCCGCGTACCATACATGCACACACACTGACAGTGGATTCACCCGCTCCTCCTCTCAACGTGCCTACAAAGGCAAATCGAAGCAGCGGGATATGTAAGGGATAATGTATAGAACGCCGGTCATTAACGGGAAAATAAGCCCCGACGGGGCAGATAATGACCGGCGAGATTCTATACATTATCCCACTTAATACACGGCTACTTGACAAAACGAAAAAATAACTTCACATGGTGTGTCTTTTTACAATTTATTTGTTACCAGCATTCGTAGTGTTGATCAGCAGAGAAATAGTCCGCCAAAGTCATTGACGTCGCTTAGCAACCGAAGACGCTGGGGTTGACAAGTTACCGGTACTTGCGGAGTGATACCAAAGACATCATTAAAGGCAAAAAATCCTTTGTTTTCCTTAACAGTGGTCAATTACACTCATGATCATACTTAGCAACGGTGAATTATCAAATATAATTCACCGCCGGAAGTTGTGACGGGCCCATGCAAGTGAACGGAGCGTTCCATGGTATTGAGAAGACCCCCTGTAATAATTGCGATTAATGTGAAATGCAGTTATAGTTTACCGTTGGGCCGGTCCACTTTGAAATGTATTTTGTGCGCGATTACGCGAAAGCCGATCATTTGACCTAAATTACTTGCGCAATTATTTTATTTTTTGGGATTGATCATTTTATTTATAATATAAGAAAAACAATTATTTCTCCTACTAGGCAGTTACACCTTCAGGGTCGTTAACTGAGAACTTGCATAGCTCAGTATGCGCGCAGGCACATTTCAGTATGGTAATGACAGCAATATGCGCGTAGGCACATTTCAGTACCGTATATGACAGTCACATTCTGTAGAGGCTTTGATGTTTCAGTCATGGGGGTCCAAAGAGAAAAAATAAAGAGTTCAATAGAACAGAAACTGGTGCTTGCCACCTATCAAGATTATAGATGAAAGTTATGGAAGTTATCCCATTCCCCTGCCCTTCTGTGATCGGCAGTGATTGGCAATCAGCAGATCACAGTTTTGCGGATCGGTAATTGTGATCGGGCCAACAAATGCTGATCGGAGCTTCTCTAATAAATATGTATGTATATTTTACATTTATAAACCCAGGCTAGGCAGACTAGGTCATAAAGTGCTGGGTTCCTTGTTTGTGCCCTAATACAAATGTCTACTTGCGACCCTTCACACCACTGTCCAATGGCCAGCTTTGCCGCCCCTGAAAAAACATTTTTTAAGCCTCAAAGCTGAAATTTGACACGTTTGCATGCCTGGGTCTTCCTGTTGACGCTGCAGAACGAAGCTTCCTACTGGTGCTAGGGGCGGCACTTGACACGCATCATTGATGCTTCCAGCACTGTTGTGCCGGTATGTTTTACGCTTAAGCCTTATTTCCTTCTAAAACATTTTAAAATGAGTAAGAAACCCAAACCATACCAATAGGGCAATGGAGTGTTAACACAGGGGTTGACACTAACAAGAACCGAATGGTGCTTGGACTAAGGATTAATTAAGGAATCTAGAAAAAGGCAATTCAAAAGATCTAAAGAGCTAACATTTCATTAATTGACACGTGTGCTGATGGAAAAAAGGTATCAAGGTTCTTTTATCACTGCCGGCATGTGGTAAATTGATAATTAAATAAACCAAAGCTACTGGGGCACCCTGACGAAAGCAGCACGAGGCTGCCTATCAGCTGTCCAGAGGACGATCTGCACCAGCGTGTCAGTCAGCTCTCTTCCAGCTTCGCTCCTGAATTCCCCTCGTGATGAATTTGCGTCAGATGAAGTATTCTAGTGTGCATCCACATTGTGTTACCAAAATGCGTCCAGCTGTTGAATTCTCTGTGTGTGTGTGTGATTTCACACACTGTGACGCAAGTGTTGTACACTAGGGATGGGCGATAGATGGATTCCATCGTCGATCGTCTCAAGTTGCCGAAAAAAAGGCGATAATTTTTTTAATTATTAGTATTATTATTATTTTTTTTTGGCTATTTTTACAACTTACAAAGCCCCGGAAATTGTAATTTAAGTTAACTGGCAAAAAAATGGCAAAATGACATCACACCCCGCTGCACCATTTCCGGGTCACACAGCTGTGGTACATGAGCGGTGTTCGAAATCGTTCCCTATTCCTTCACTCACTATTCCCTATATAGTGTTCATGATATAGTGCACTACATAAGGAACGAACAAACGAGAATTCGGACACTACGCTGAACATTTCTAAACGTCATTTGCGTCAGTAAATGCACCGGGTAAAAAAATGCGCCCACATCATGTCAACAAATCTCTCGAGGACAGCTGGAGGTTGTATCGATGTTGAATGTTACATTTCCTTGATCAAGGTTTTTCTTTTTTTTTAATTTTCTGTTAAATCCCAAATAAATTGTTGACATTTCTAAACGAGAGCCAGAGACTCCATCATTAAATGTCTTATTTTTCGCGGTTATTCAGCTTCTTCTTCTCCTCCAGAAAAACACGACCGCATTGCATTGTGGTATACGGGAGTAACACGTAGGGAACATCATATGTACACTCAAATTTGGGTCTTTAAGTGCCCCATTTAGTGCGTGAAATTAACAATTAATAATTCGAACACCACTACAAAATACATATAGTGCACCCTATATGGTGCACTATATCCGTGATGGGAAACGATTTCGAACACAGCTCGTGTGTCATCATGACAGCGCCGCCGGCACTGACGTATCGAAACTTAAAGGTTGTATCAGTGATTCTGATTGAAACATAAAGTATCACATTCATCTGCTTTTTCCTCACAATCTGCTAGCTGCCCGTCCCATAAGCAGGCTGTCAAAAAACCGCATCTCTCTAGGCAGCCTAGGCTCCGAGATCGCACACAGGAACAAATGGTACTACCAACACCTCAAAATAAACAAAATAAAAAATAAAATAAACAGTGTTACAACCAATCACAGACAAGGGGTGGGTGTTCTTTTGTTTCGCGCTCGTGCACGCGAAGTGGTAGCTACAAATTCCTGTTGCATTTTCATGCACGTTCATAAAAATGCGCGTCCATGATAATTTTCAAAACATGGGAGGGAGGGGCTAGCTGGCTCTGTTTGGAATCTCGCAACGGAAGTCAGGGCAACCAGAATCGCTGATACAACCTTTAAATCAGCGGAGGCTAACGCTGGTCCAAGGGGAAGACCATCGTTATCGTTTTTAAGAAAAAATTAGAAAAATAAAACTGCAATTCTTTTCAAAGTGATAAATTATTATAAATAATCATTATTATAAAATTATTATAAAGTTCCCCCCCCCCTGATAGTATCGACTATCGGCGATCGCTAGGGGGCGCTATCGGACGATGGAAGCTTGTAGACGATTGCCCAACCCCATTTAACAACTTCTTTGTTATTTTTTGATAACAGTCCTTAAGCCCAAGTGAAGGAGTTCAAGTACCTCGGGGTCTTGTTCGCGAGTGAGGGTACGATGGAGCGTGAGATTGGCCGGAGAATCGGAGCAGCGGGGGCGGTATTGTGTTCGCTTTACCGCACCGTTGTGACGAAAAGAGAGCTGAGCCGCAAGGCAAAGCTCTTGATCTATCGGTCAATCTTCGTTCCTATCCTCACCTATGGTCATGAGGGATGGGTGATGACCGAAAGGACGAGATCACGGGTTCAAGCGGCCGAGATTAGTTTTCTCAGGAGGGTGGCTGGCTTCTCCCTTAGGGATAGGGTGAGAAGTTCAGTCATCCGTGAGGAGCTCGGATTAGAGCCGCTGCTCCTTTGCTTAGAAAGGAGTCAGTTGAGGTTGTTCAGGCATCTGGTAAGGATGCCCACTGGGCGCCTCCCTTGGGAGGTGTTCCAGGCACGACCAGTGGGGAGGAGACCTCGGGAAAGACCCAGGACTAGGTGGGGAGATTATATCTCAATACTGGCCTGGGATCGCCTCGGGATCCCCCCGTCAGAGCTGGTCAATGTGGCTCGGGAAAGGGAAGTCTGGGGCCCCCTGCTTGAGCTGCTGCCCCCGCGACCCAACCCCGGATAAGCGGATGACGATGCGAGAGAGAGATGAGAGAGTTCTGCTGTTGGTGTCATCTCACATAAGTCGATTCTTTGACGTCTCTGGTATTTCCCAAACGAGACTGTAGTTGGGATTATCATGGTTGAGAAAGAAATGGGGCAAAGGAACTTTGGCTTTGACTCCCTGAAGTACATGCACTGCGACCTGGAGGAGAAAGGGATTGTTGCCCTTGATTGTCTCCTGCCGGAGCCCCGCTGTCCACTGCTGCGAGGCTCCACCGCCGCGGAGTACCACCGCCCGGCAGCGGGCGGTTCAGTCTACTTCAGATTGATGTGGGCGTGGAAGAACCAGAGACACTGGAGAACCCGATGCAGTCGTTTGAGATTCAAAATATCGTCTGGACGCGCACACAGCTTTTGGCCGTGATAATACAGTGGGGCAAAAAAGTATTTAGTCAGCCACCAATTGTGCAAGTTCTCCCACTTAAAAAGACCAGAGAGGCCTGTAATTTTCATCATAGGTATACCTCAGCTATGAGACAAAATGAAAAAAAAAAAATAGAAAATCACATTGTCTGATTTTTAAAGAATTTATTTGCAAATTATGGTGGAAAATAAGTATTTGGTCACCTACAAACCGGCAAGATTTCTGGCTGTCACAGACCTGTAACTTCTTCTAACTTCTTTTTTGCCCCACTGTATATATTATATGGTATAGATATCTATGTATAATGTGATATTATTTAGTTATAGAGCTCCAAGACTCCCGCCGGAGCATCCGGAGTGTTCTAGAATATTTACAGAACAGCTGTGTGCGCCTCGCCATTGCGATACATCCACTGTAAACAGAGCGCATGGTACCGTGGCCACAAGCTGCTCAGGGCCACCCCCCCCACCCTCCTCCTTGACCCGCCTCGCTCCTCCTCATTTGCATATAGCTACGGACACAGAAACAGCGCTTTTGGGGGAAGCTCAATGTGCGACTGGCTTGTAGTGGCTGTAATTCTGCACCACGGCGGAATTACGGGAATTTCTTCAAATGCTGTGTTAGGGGCCCAATAATATCTTTATTAAAGCATCCATAAAGTAGCATGCCATGGGACCTTTAAGGGGCGCCAGCCGGCCATGCTTTCACTAACTCAAACTACACCAGCCGTACAGAACTGGTCTGTATGGCTGGTGTAGATGTAATCTTCTAAAAGGGCAGCCAACGTGTCCGTGTTCATGCGTGGTTGTTTTTGGACACTTCTCAAACCGTGCCGTTTCTGTTGTTCAGTTGTCGTATTGTACACATATCAACACGTGGTGAGCTCAGATTAATTTACCATTATTTATATTTCCTTGTCGGTATAATAATCAGTGCATTAAATTAGAATTGTTCAAATGAAATACAAACTCTTACGTGTTATTCAAAACCATTATTGTGTTAAATCCCATTAACTATTCAACGTACCAGTACACGGTATCTGCAGGTGCCCAAAGGTGAGCTCAATGTACCCACCCCAAAGGGGTGATATCATGCCACCAGGTTTGAGTGTGATGAGCCATTACAAGCCGTTTCAAAATCCAGTGTTTCCCCCAGCACTATAGGATTAAGGCCTTAACAAAAATAGGGCCCTGCCTTGACTACTTATGTAGATTATTATGCATTAACAAAGTAGAAAACTCGTAGGGAAAGAAAACATACTTCCATCAGGTATAAAAATAAAGATAAATAATGCATCGGTACTACTGTTTACAACAATGTTCGTGCCATAAAGCTTTTTGAATGGAATTGAACCGGCGGCATCAGGTGGTTGTATTTATTACTGCGAACTGAAACCCTCACCGAACACTGCAGGGCCATGAGACCCCCGCTCCTTGACCACCTTGACTAAGACGTTTTCTGGGGGAAACACTGAAACCTTTCCCTGTGCCCTAGTGACATCACTAGTGGGCGTGTCCAGTACAACCCAGTGGACTGGGGCAAGCTTATCTACTCTATGATGGACCTTGCTCATGACATCAGCCCTTTAACGTAGTGTTCAGGCCCAGCTCAGTGTGTGCCCTCTGCTCCTGCAGGAGGCGCTGGTGTCTCGGTCGGAGGGGGAGGTGGAGGAGGAGAGCTCCGACAGCCGCAGCGCCAACGAGGACGGCAGTGACACCAAAGACATCGACCAGGACAACCGCAGCTCCTCCCCCAGCATCCCCAGCCCGCAGCCCGGCAACGAGAGCGACTCGGACTCCTCCCCGCAGCCCAGCGGCCCGCAGCCCAGCGGCCCGCAGCCGGCCGCCCCGCCCACTCTGCAGCCCCCCCACGGCGCGCCACCCGCCCCGGGTCCGACCCCTGTGGCCCAGTGTTGTCCCCCGCCCTCTCTTCAGGCTCCGCCTCACGGCCCCCCGCGCCAAGCCCCCCCCTTCTCCGCGCCAAGCCCCGCCCCACTTCTCCAGGGAGCCCCTGGTCCCGAAGGCCCCTCCCTCCGTACCCCAGGCCAAGCCTCCCCCAACCACCCCCATCCCGCCCTCGCTCAGACAGTCGCCCCACCTGTCTGCCACACATTTCACCCAGATGCCCACCAACCTGCCCCCGCCCCCGGCCCTCAAGCCCCTCAACGCCCTGCCTAATCAGCATGCCCCAGGGGCCCCCCCTCCCCCCCTGCAGCTCATGCAGAGCCTCCCAGCCCCCCAGCTGGCTGCTCTCCCCCACCTTCAGAACCACCCCCGCCCCCAAACCCTCTCCGCCATGGCACAGTCCAACCACAACATAGGCCCCGCCTCCAGCGCCAACGTTGGCCCCGCCACCATCCACAACGTTGGCCCCGCCCCCAGCCACAAATGTTGGCCCCGCCCCCAGGCCACAATGTTGGCCCCGCCCCCAGCCACAATGTTGGCCCCGCCCCCATTCCACAACGTTGGCCCCGCCCCCATCCACAACGTTGGCCCCGCCCCCATCCACAACGCTGGCCCCATCCACAACGTTGGCCCCACCCCCATCCACAACGCTGGCCCCGCCCCCATCCACAACGTTGGCCCCGCCCCCAGCCACAACGTTGGCCCGCGCCCCCAGCCACAACGTTGGCCCTGCCCCCAGCCACAATATGGGCCCCGCCCCCAGCCACACCGTTGGCCCCGCCCCCAGCCACAATATGGGCCTCGCCACCAGTAACAGCACAGGCCTTGCTCTGAGCCCCAATATAGGCCCCGCCTCCATCCCAAACATAGTCCCTGCCCCCAACCACAAAATAGGCCCTGCCCCCAGCCACAATACAGGCTCTACCTCCAGCCACAAGATAGGCCCCGCCCCCAGCCTCAACCCAACCTTCCCTCCTCACTCTCTGAGGCCCTGCGCCCCGACCAGCAGCCCACACAGGGCACATGTTCACATCAAGGAGGAGCCAATGGATGAGCTAGAAGAAGCGGAGAGCCCGCCTCCTCCGGCCAGCAGTCCCTCGCCAGAGCCTACGGTCGTCAACATCGCCAGCCACGCCAGCCAGTCTGCCAGGTACGGTATCCACTATGTCAGGGATAATGTGTAGAACGCGGACCGGACTCCGACGCCATGCGGAGGGGTCTTGCTTTGCCAAATCTAATGAAAGAAATTACAATTTATTTGTTACCATTCGTAGTGTTGGAACAGCAGAGAACTATTTCAACAAAGATGTGGATGTCGCTTAGCAAACGAATACGCTGGGGTTGATAAGTTAACGGACCACTTCAAGTGGTTGGAGTGATTGGAAAAACGTCAATCAGAGGCAAAAAATCCACTTTCCTTGGAAGCGGTCAATTATGCTTAGCAATTATGCAAAAAATAATTACTGCCAAACATTGGGAAGGCCCATTCGAGTGAACAAAGCATTCTACAGCATTAAGCCGTGTAATGACAAAGAGTGACAAAGTGCATCCCTCTTAGATCCAGGTCCTTTTTTCTGTATATATTAACATTGATGATGCAATATTTAATCTGTTATAAAATGTGTTGGTTGTTAAGACAAAAAGAGGAAGCAGCAGCACTTATTTAAATGGTTACTTAAGCCTCTGTGACACATGCAGGCCTACCGTTGAAAGTTCCAGGAGATTTCCTGCATGGGCTTATGTATGAATAGGAACAGGGATCGATGTTAAAATCATCTGAAATCTGCACAGGCAATTTGCCCCGCTCATGACTTTGTAACATTTCCTGATCACTTGTGGAACACCTGTGTTGTTGTTGGGTGAAAGAAGAAACATGACTGGGAGAGTTCATGGGGAGCAAGGGAACCAATTCTAAGACTCTGCTGAGGACGGAGAGAATCCACACCGGTTTACAGTAACCAACGGTGCTTTTCGGCCTATCCGATGACTATTAATACAGCTTCTTTTGTTTGCAAACAAATTCCGCTTTTCTTGAAAAACTGGACAGGCCTTGAAATAAGGGAGTTCCTGTCACTCAGCGGGTTCTGCGCCTGTTGGGACTCTTCTGGGCCGTCTCTTGGCCTGTCTAGTCTGGCGTCAGTAGGCCTATGAAACGTCACTGTACGTGTGGATAGTGCAAATCACCAGGGGCGCATGGAATGGAGCAGGAACAACGCAGACCTTAATTCTTCCAACGTGTGTTCTCTGATCCAGGTTTATCAAACACTGGGACCGGGGCTGCAACTCCTGCTCCAGAACAGACCTGTTCTTCACGCCGCTGGCCGCCTCAAAGCTGGCCAAGAAGAGGGAGGAGACGATGGAGAAGTCCAGGAGAGAGGCGGAGCTCAGCGCTCGCCAGGAGCGGGAGAGAGAGAAGGACCGGGAGAGAGAGCGAGAGAGGGAGGCAGACAAAAATGTGGTGAGTTAAGGTTTCACTTTTCTGGTTTTTCTGGTACTTCATTGGGGACGCTTGTAAATGTAAATGTTTGAATGACGGAACAGGCATGTAGTGTGACCACGCTTATTACGTGAAAGGATATTAACAGCGGCTTAGCTCAGGAGGTGGGGCGGGATGACGCAACCATGCTGGTACGATCCCCGGCTCCTCCTAGCTGAGTGTCGAGGTGTCCCTGAGCGAGACCTAACCCGACGAGCTTGCTGTCGCCCTGCGTGGTTGACACCGCCGTCGGAGTGTGACTGAGGGCATGAATGGTTGTAACTCGCTTTGGTTAATAGCGTCTGCTGTATGCCCTCAATGTAAACGCCCACATGTCACTGTAGATTGATGCCCGTCTCCCCTCTCCCCCCCAGAGAGTCTCCAGCTCGTCCCAAGACAGTCGCATGAGCGATGCCCAGATGTCCGCCCAGATGTCCGCCCAGATGTCCGCCCAGATGTCCGCCCAGATGTCCGCCCAGATGTCCGCTCAGATGTCCGCTCAGATGTCCGCCCATGGCCACATGCGCTCCTCCTTCGAGCAGCCGCCCACCACAGTGGCGGCCGTGCCCCCCTACATCGGGCCGGACACGCCCGCCCTGCGCACGCTCAGCGAGTACGCGCGCCCCCACGTCATGTCGCCAACCAACCGCAACCACCCCTTCTTCATGTCCCTGAGCCCCGGGGAGCCCCTGCTGGCCTACCACATGCCCGGCCTGTACGGCACCGACCCCGGCCTCCGCGAGCGCGAGCTGCGCAACCTGCGGGAGCGGGAGCTCCGGGAGCGCATGAAGCCCGGCTACGAGATGAAGCCCCCGGAGCTGGAGGCCATGCACCCCTCGGCCAACCCCATGGAGCACTTCGCCCGGCACGGCGCTCTTGTGCTGCCGCACATGGCCGGCCCGCCGCACCACTTCGCCCAGTTCCACCCGGGGCTGAACCATCTGGAGCGCGAGCGCATGATAATGGCCAACCAGCAGCTGCGCCCGGAGCTGAGCTACGCCGAGCGGCTGACGGCCGAGCGGCTGCACGCCGAGAGGATGGCGTCGGTGGCCAGCGACCCGGCCGCCCGGCTGCAGATGCTCAACGTGACGCCGCACCACCACCAGCACTCCCACATCCACTCACACCTCCACCTGCACCAGCAGGACCCCCTCAACCAAGGTGGGCGTCGGCCCTCTGGCCTCTTAAAGCACCACCCGGTGGCGCTGTTGGGTATTAAACTGCTGCTGAGCGGTTGCTGTGGAGGGTTTCAATAAATACACACATAAGCTACCTATAGTGTGTTCATTAATGAAAAACTAATCATTTTCCTAAGGCAATATAGTCCCTTTAGACAGTGACATCAGCGGCGCAATTAAACTTAGACTAAATGGTTATGCAGTCAATGGTGTACGTGGTCAAGGACCAGAACCCAATCTGTTTAATCATTCAAAAAAGTAAGAAAACAGAAAATGCTGATGGTAGTATTGATGGTAGGTCGATTCAGACTGATGACCACTACTACTGCCATGGCAATGAATCAACATGCACAATGTTCAAACTAAGCTTTGGTTTAGCTTTTTAATAAGTGGAAGTAGGCCTGCTGTCAGGATGAGATGGATGACTGGACCCGACAGCCACTGACGTCCACACAACAGAAGTCCTACCCGATATTGTAGTTTTGCTTTTTGTTTAATTCAAATAACACTAGAAATGAAAAAGAAAAGCATTTAGCCGTTGTTGCTACGTGTGGATGGTCTCCGCCTGCACAGTTTCAGGACAGGAATGAGGAGTTTATCTTCTCTTTATATTTTCTTTCATTTGGAAAAGCTTTAAAAAGTCATTCCAAACAGTAAATGATGTATGGGGCTAGCCCTAAGTGATGGAAGTGATCATGAACTGAGGTGTGAGGCAATGCAGCTCCTCTTATCATTCTCGGGTCTCACGTTTGTGACCTTTTGACCTTCAGGCTCTTCTCCACACACTCTGGACCCCATGGCAACCGGGCCCCGCTTGGCCCGCTTCCCGTTCCCCAACGGGCCCGTCCCCAACCCCTTACTCAACGACCTCCCCCACGACCACGACATGCTGCGGCACCCGCTGTTCGGTGAGTCGTCCCACCCAGCAGAGGGCTCCTTCCCCACTCCCCTCCCTCCAGGCTAAGTGTGTGGTGTGTGCGTCCTTGTCTCGCTCCAGGCGTTGCGTATCCGCGGGAGATGCAGGGCCAGATGCCCCAGATGTCGGCCGCCCACCAGCTGCAGGCCATGCACGCCCAGTCGGCGGAGCTGCAGCGCATGGCCCTGGAGCAGCAGTGGCTGCACGGGCACCACCACCTGCACGGCGGCGGCCCGCTGCCCGGCCAGGAGGACTACTACAGGTGGGTGTCCAGCACCGCTGGGGCAGAGCGTTTGACTGACAGACGGTTAGTAGCTTTGGGCTGCGTTTGCATTTGCACCGGTAACGGCGCCGGTACCGGTATCTGGACTATATAAGTAAGCCGGTCAAACGTTGTTCGTACCTCGGCAGTTAAATGTGTTTTGTGGTTGACCAGGTGTTATTTCAAGCTGTTATTTCGAGCTGTGTTGGTCTGCTTTGCATTTGGCGTTACTATGTCAGCGTGCTTTGTTTGCATGTCGACCTCCACGCCCTCAGCTCTCCCATTGGTGGTTCTGGTGCGCACCGCTGGATCCAACTCTGACGTAGTGATGCGTTTTCCCCCGCTGTCACGGTTCCTGGTACAGAGCGTACAGAGTCAGGGTTGCACTTGGCAAAAAAATAGTAAACCAGTAAATCATATAAGTGTGCCACAGCGGTAGCGGTGCGATTGTCCAAGCTCCCGCTCACACGGGCCTTCCCTCCTCCTGCAAGACCAAAGCAGGCCCATGCATACATACACACTCCCTGGCAGGTCTGATTGAGCAGGTGCCCGCAATCAGACCCAATCAACCCGGCAGATCCGGTGTGCTCTAAACATGACCCATGCCCCACCTGCAGGCCAAACGCCATGCTACCCCCCGCAACCGCCTGCTTTCTAAAGACCCGTACCGTATCGTAGGCTCTCATCAACCAGAGGCGCAGATTTAGTTAGCATGTATCGGTTCTCATTTGGTCGGCCCCCTGAACAGCACTGAGAGTCCTTACATGGTACTCTTACATTAATAAACATGTTGTATTACACTCTCACCACTGTCTGGTGATCTCACATCTCATGGCTGTTTGGGTCTGTATTCCCTCTTGCAGCCGTTTGAAGAAGGAAGGAGACAAGCCATCCTGAGGCCAAGATGGGCCAGACTCCACCCTAACAGAATCCAGTATACAGATGGGCCAGACTCCACCCTAACAGAATCCAGTATACAGATGGGCCAGACTCCACCCTAACAGAATCCAGTATACAGATGGGCCAGACTCCACCCTAACAGAATCCAGTATACAGATGGGCCAGACTCCACCCTAACAGAATCCAGTATACAGATGGGCCAGACTCCACCCTAACAGAATCCAGTATACAGATGGGCCAGACTCCACCCTAACAGAATCCAGTATACAGATGGGCCAGACTCCACCCTAACAGAATTCAGTATCTAGTTGGCGCTCAGACTCCACCCTAACAGAATCCAGTATACTTTTCAGAGACTGTACATTTTTTAAGAGTGTGTGGGTCCCTTTGTTTTAATATATTGAAAATAAGAATCCTTGTGTGTCTATATGTGTATTCCTTGTTCCAGCACTTAATGGGATTGTCAAGAGGTTTGCTTGAGATTTTCTTACTAATAGACAGTAGTGTTAAGACTTTATACTGCCATAATCATCTAATTTATTGTTATTTTACTTGTTCAGCAGACATGTGCGGTATTAGGGTAACCAGCATTTTGCACACATCAAACTTTGATGTGTGCAGTATGATAGAATTGCTAATGATGCCCTAGGCTAGCAAGGATGCTATTGACCCAGCTGATAAACATTGGTAGTAGTATGAGCTGTTCCTTAATTTTTAAATGGTCTTGTGCAAATTTACATTTTAAATCAGTGTTTGAATGATTGGCCTAACAACCTAGCATGACTGTCTTCACAATTCCGAAACTAGAGTAGCAAGTTACGATGTTGTGTCATTAGATTTGGAAAACTATACTACATGGATTTATTCTAAAACTGCTAAATATTTGTCTAAATTAAAAACATTTATATTTCAAGGTATCTTTCACAGTGTAACCTAAGCTTTTAGTCACTTTGAGACTGTAAATACTACATGTGTAATAGTCTATATTACCAAGCATTATTGATATAGGTTTAATATTCTATATTAAGTATTATTGATCTTACTGTAAGTGTGAACTCTTGCCCCTAAATTTGGCACATAAAAACATTTGCTGAATACAGTTTAGTGTTATAAAATAAGATGATTGTAAATTATAAGCTATGATCTGTGTCACTGTGTTGCACAGTGACATTAAAACCACATATTCCGATGTTTTTTTAACAAAACGGTGAGAGACGAAACCCACGTGATCTTAACATACATTTTAAAAACCCTGTTCCCTGTTTCAAAATTCAATATTTATGTGAAATAAGAAACAAAAATATTGCATAATTATTTCAATAAATAATTCTGCAATGACGAATTCTTGTCTGTGGTTGTATTTCTAATTAACCAGGAAATGTATACTGTTTTAACTATAGGCATCATGTTAATACATACACACCAGGCCTACAAACTACCAGTTGACAATCAAATTAAGAAATGGAGAGCTTTGACCATTTAAGGTTTATTCAACAAAATATTATTTCACAAATCTGAACCCAGCAACATTCTGCATTTACCTGCTAAATTGCACACACAGGCTTAATCAAAAACCCTACAAGACCTACTTTATACCCTTTGAAAATATTCTCATGAACCAGCCTAACATTTAACAAACTAAGCTTAACTGTCTATGCATTTGTACTTTCTCAGCAAATATAAAGTGCTCATATTGTGGGTAAAAATATCAGGCACATGACATTACCCTTGACTGACATTTACTAGCAATGGTCCATATCAATTCCAAGAATTGTTAACCGGATTGTTAAACAGATAAAAAGGTCTGATGGTGATCAGTCGTATTGCAGCTTTGTGTTGGTGGACCCAGGGGAGGTATGCGTTGTAGGTCCTGTCACTGACCGTCCTTAGCAGGTTTCCTCAGAACATAGTGTCGGAGGTACTGGATCGCTGATATGGCGCTCACATTTGCCAGCAAGGCTAAATGGTTATTGGAGAAAAATAAAATCAGGTTATTTAATAATTTTAGCTGTTACAAATATCAACCATTTAAAAATCCTGAAATCTATTACATTTGAAATACGAATAAATTTGTGTTTCAGCAGTTTTGTTCAAACCTGCTTTCCAAGAGTCTGCTGCGTGCGGGTCAGTGGACCTCAGGACCCACGACGCCACTGCAATGCACAACAAGCACATGTCTGACTGCTTCAGGGTGGAGAAGAGGCCGTCTTTATCTGAAAACAGACACATGATTAGTACAATCTGTATATTACTTTCATTCAAATGTGGAAGATTCAATTGATTGATATTGCATTCAACCTTATTTACCAACCTGATAATGACACCGATGTCGGCATGAGTTTCAACATTTGCTGGTCGGCTGCCAGCTGTCTGACCAAGTGGTGGGGGAAAGAGGCAAACCCTCTCTGAGGGGTTAGTGTGAGGACCGCATTGGTGTCCCTGAAGGGGGTCCACTGGGCCCCGATCGGGAACACCCAAGGCCCAGACGTAAAGGCTCCAGCTGCTGCTGCTGTCTGGGAGGCGTATATTTCTGATGAACCAGCTGTTCCAACAGCTGGTCCAACATCTGTTGTTAAACAGAGCTTTGTCCGTGGCTGAAGACGAGGGGACGGGATATAGCACCCGGACAGGGGGCGTGAGGTACAGCCCAGATTGGCAGGGCGTGGCTCTCCATGTCCGGGTCAACGTGAATCTCTGTTGGACGTATGAGGTAGTCTGCCTCTGGGAATGTGAGCTCTCTACGGGAGTGGCCGGAGCATGTGAAGATGGGGATTGGTTTTTCCTCTCTCCATTGGGAAGCTTGGATGGACAGGAGTCCGTCCTTAGACCCATATCTGGAGCTGGTGGTGCTGTCGCAAAGAGAAGACAGTGATTGGTTGTCATAGTTACTGACAGTCCCAAAGTCGTCCTCTGTCTTGTTCTCATAGAAATACCCCAAAACTTCAGGGAAGGATATTCTGTAATCCTCGTCCAGAATGTCAGGGTTCGACAGCATAGTTGAGTAGGTTCCATCGACGAGAACGTTGTTCACCTTTATGACAGGGATCATCTGCAGGAAAAGATCCTTTATACAAGGTGAGTGCTCATCTCCATTCTCAAGGATCGGTTCGAAGGGCATGCCCTTGTGAGTACTGTAGAGAGTTTGGATGTTATGCATGCTTTTGCTTTTTTGAATACCACTCTCATGTGCAGTTTGACCAGCTGAAAAACAGTTAAGGGAGTGTGGAACATCCAAACTTCCCTCTTCACACGTGCCTTCATTAGCCGGCGGTGTCTTCTCTGTGGAGTCACATGTGGGAGGAGAGACAGCTGGGCTTTGCGTGTGAAGGTTAGGGTCCAGAAGGTCAGTGCTCGTGTCTTGCCCGCCGCCCAGCAGCTGACAGTACTCCTCATCCAGATCAGAGAATATGGAAACATCACAGCTCCAGCGATCTGGCTGAGAGTCATCAGGATTGGTAAAGTAGTCAGAGTCTGAGATGTCTGACGGATCTACCAGAGGGGTATCCGACCACAGAGGACCGGTGTCTGTCTGCATGTGTGGGTCATCATCATGGGGCCTTGCTGTGTCTTGAATTGTAAGTGCTTTTCTGCTGGGTTGTTCTCCTGATTCTCTCAGCTGTAAAATGTCTCTAATTGTCAGTTTTTCCATCTCATCCCAAAAGGCAGACATGGCGAATACAGGCCGACAAGGGCCAAGTGATTCAGCATGTGTTTCTGGGCTGTCCGGCACAGAGCCAGCTGTCGTATCACAAACGGAAGGAGATTGAGGTTGATCTGTTGTCATGCTACACAGTTCCACTGGCTTAGAGTCTGAAGGTTGAGACTTTAAATGGACTGTTTTATTAGCAGAGTTGTTCTCTAGTGTTAAACTATCACTTTGTTCAACAGGTAGACATGCCAAAGCAGGCTCAGTATATGCCTCCATACATTCCCTATTGGCCTCAGTTTTAAAGCCATGGCTTTGCAAGGGCATAGGGTCCTGCAGGGATTCAATGTCATGTGACACATGTTTGGCAGAATACACATGCAGTATCTCATCAGGAAACAGCACGTCATCTGTGTATGGAACATTTTCCATCTCACTTAACTCCAACAGGTCACATGGTGTGGACAGCAATAGTTTGCGGCGGCGGGACCGTTGTTCCAGGTCCTCGGGTTTATTTTCAGAGCGATGGTCTTTGAATATAGGCCAAGTATCCTCTGGTGTGTCAGGTGCTGAAGCATAACTTTCACAATCAGAGCCGTTGCTTGAGCTGAAGTCTTCAGCACTTTTGTATTCCATAGACTCAATACTGTCAAATGATTGACAGTATTGTAATCTACTTGCACTTTTCAAGATAACTGCGTTAGGCAACAAGGCGGGTTGATGTCTGGAATTGCAAATATTTGCCAAGCATAATCCTTGACCATTTTCAAAATCCTCAGACTCCACACCGTCCAGCACTGTAATATCTTGACCTTTAAATGCTAACTTGGATAACGTGGAGTTTGGGAGGGTCACTGACTGCGGAGCTGCCTCAGATAATGGACATGTTTCCAGTGTGGAAGGTTTAAAAGAACACAATTCATTGTTCGAAAGAGAAGAGTCCTCATGGATTGGTTTTGTATCTGTGAGAACTGGTATCTGAATCCCATCGGATGACTCTGCAGCAGATGCTCCTTGGTGTGGTTGTGAAGTTTCACAAGGCCCCGAGTCGTTGCCGCTCTCCACCTCTGATTGATTCGTCTTGACCTCTGACCTGCGTTCAGGTGTGGGCCTCTGCAAACTTTCGTACGGGGGAAAGGTTCTACTAGCTTTCTTTTTCTTTCGTCTTTTTCTTCGCAAAGGGCTGACATTTACCGTCACAAACCAACGCTCCTTCTCTTTCGTAATCAAGAAGCTTCTGTCTTTCCCGCAAAGTGTTTTCTCCGCATTGTGTGCACATTGTATCAGCCTGTCGTTCATATCACGGTCTGCTTTATGTCTGGCAAGTGGCTGGGGCTTCCTGTGAAGTTGTGGCGCCGACCGTGTCACTTTGCAGAATTCTCTGCAGGTCTGAAAATGTTTCATGGGCTCCATCGTCAGTAGAACATTGGCTATCATTAGGGTCGCTTTGTTGTAAGAGTGTTTCATTTGTTGCAATGCCATAATTTACCATCTTCAATATCTCCTCATTCTCATTTTGTACTTCCATGGTGGAGAGAACATCTTCTTCGGAACACTGCGGTGTCTCTACAAGATTAAGGCGGGTATGAAGAGATCCCTTCTCTTCCCAGACTGCAGTCTGATCCTCTGCTTCTCCGTCTGTGTGCTTCTGGTTAACCTGTGAAAACTCTGCAAAGCAAGGGCCGTGCTCCAGTGCGAGGTGGACTACTTCTGGCCCTGTTCTGGCGGCAGTGGTTTGCAGGGCATCTATTGTTCTGAATGTTCCTGACTCCAGGACTCTTCTGAATCACTCAGGCTGGAGTTGTCAACGTCTGCTTTGGAGGGCAATAGCAGGCAACATTCTTCACACTTGTCATAAAAGCTCATCCACTCGTATTCCACTATGCTGATACTGTGATCAAGGTCGTCCATTTTCACACCTTGACATAGTGCTTCAACTGCAAGAGCGGGAAACACAAAGGAACAAGGCTTAGGACCTCCTCCAAGGTTACAGTAAATCCTGTATCAATGATCAGCCGATGGTATTGTCTCACAGGAAGATTGATTTAAGATCGATTATATAGGTTCTTATTCTATCCGTAGGTTATGTTTTCACGCCGTTGTATCGGTGCTGTGTGTTGATACTAACCCTGTCAGTATCCACAATTTAGGTGAAATTCTGCTGGGATTTCAATTGTAAACTAAAGTTTGGATAACATCAGTCAATCAATGTCACAGCACCAGTCCCATAAAATGGACTTTTCTTTCAACTGTAGTCTAGTAAATGTGATACACCTAACCAACTATAGGGTCTCTGAGGTAAACAAACTGCTGCAAACTGACTCCTCCAATATAGCAAACTCACTCACCCATACTATATTATATACCACCATGAAACATTTTTCTAATGGACACATTTTTACAACATTGTTAATAAATCATGGTAAGTGACCATTGCAGTACTAAATGCAGAATTGACATTAATCTTATTCATCAGACTTGTCAGATAGTTAAAACAAATGTTTTTAAAGAAGACACTGGTGAATGTTTTGTTGAAACAGTATATTATCACTGTATGTCGATAAAGGGTAAACCTACCTGATGCACAGAGAAATCCTTGTGATCAAACTTTTTCTGCTGTGTTCCGACACATTGTCCTGTGTCTGTCCGTGGGTCATACTGGTGCCTTTGAGCGGCTAAACATAGAGCAGTATGTGGCAGCACATGCTGTGGCCTTCATGTTCTCCCTACTGAAGGTGTGATATTTCAGTCTCCCCCCCAGAATAGAACTGCTGTGAGGTGAGATCAATAATAGAGAGCAGTTATTTGAATCTATAGGATTTTGAATGAATCGTCTGCGATTCTCAAATTTAAATGATCTTTCTCAACATATTACCTTACTTGTTTACACATGGTAAAAATAAATGTGTTTGAAGTCACCAACTAGTTATATATATTAGCCCTTAAACGTATACATGAACCTGTAGACATTACGTTTTCTGAGACATTTCCTTTCATATTAATTGTTTTGCAGTACAATTCACTATTCGGTGTTCATTAGAAATCAATAACACTAAAATGATTTAACTCACAATGTTCAGCTGGTAAACTCATGTGTATACTATAAAACCAACCACAACTATGCGAAAAGTGTTTTATTGTTGTAAAAGGTACATAGTGTCTTCATAACAAGCTAAATAAGTTTCAACTAGGACTCTCATCTACATCGTTTCAAATACTTATCTGTAAAAAACGATATGCAATGTCTTTGCATTCATGAATGGCTAAGCAAATAAAAAACACATTTTACAATCACTGCCTTGGGATATGGCCTCACTTCTTCATACTCGAAACTTTTGGATGTCAAGATGTCGCTTCAAACATTTACAGTCCAGCTACCAGCCTTACGATATAAAGGTAAAGGCCACCATAGATTCAAATGACCACACATTCATTACAGCTGAGATTAAAACGTTTGTGACCCTTCCTGATGTGAGACACAATGGCACAGTAATAAACGCAGAGCGTAAGATCCTAAAACAATGTTTGGCCAATATTAACAAAAAAACAGTGAGCGGTTTATGCATAAATGACTTCCCATCCACAGAGACACGGAGCCCAGTAGCCCTGCCTCAGAGAACCAGGCCCTCCCAGACACCGCTTCACACTTTGGGTTCAACACGTGGACGCAGAAAAATAAAGGAATTCATCGAGACACTGGAGGAATGGACGCACAATCTTTCATTTGGCCGGAGTAGTTAAGGGAAGTACATTTACAAAAGTCTTCCACAGATGGTTTTCAATGATTTCATTGGAAGATTCATACCTTCCCAAAAGTTTGCCACGTTGCGAGCATGTTATTGTTCTGGAAATGGTAAACGTAGAAGTTCAACGTACATTATCGACATGCTATTAAGGTGCATTTAGATTTTATATTCATTCTGAGTTTAGATACTTTTTTGATTCATTTCACAAAATTCAAATTTAACCACCCTCAAATTTAAACAGCATTATGTAAACTATAATAAAAACATTATGTTTGTAAAATTACACAGACACACACATATTATGCGTGTTCTGATATGCAATCAGTGGTTTAGCAGATTCTCAACTACAACCTTGGTTCAACTTGTTTTAAATGGAATCAAAAGTTTATAATACATTCATCCTTGTTAATTGTTTCAAAGTGCATATTTAAGTTAGACGCTATTTCATAAACACCCCAAATAAATACACCCCCCAAAATAAACCCAAAGAAAAAACAAGACAGAAAAGATAACATTGAGGTAACGATCAAAAACACTGAACCTGAACGCAAACCTCAGAGTAAACCCCAAAGCACTCTTCATCCTGGTTGCCTTTGCCCCGATAAATATAGTGCAAACACAGTCCTCGAAAGAATAAAAGAATAAGAATAAAAACTCAATAAAGAATCAAAGAAAAGAACACGTTCCCATTCCCAATTTGTTTAAATACTCTAAAGAGCTGTTGCCACATGATTACATTCATCTTAAAACGGGGAAATGTTTTCAAATTGAACAGCGACACACCGTCCAATGGCAGGTGCCCAGGCAACTCAGCTAAAGCCTTTGGGCATCATCCGGAGAATGCACTCATAACAGTCACGCAGTGCAGGGTCAGAAGCCGAGGGTCCTTTCTGAGAGACGCGTTTGATGGATCGTATTATAGAAGTATTATCATAGGGGGGATACCTGATGAGAGGAATAACTCGCCTGTGTATTCAGCGTTAAACCCCAGCATCATTAAACACCTGCCTCGCCAGGAGAGCGTGCACATGGTTTAATTAGAGACTAAGGAAGCGCCCTCACAGTGACACGTCCGTACCTTTCACCAGTCATTTACTCAACACATTCTTTCCATCATATAAAGCTAAAATCCTGAGACTGTCTTCCTTACCAGCGCCGGCTGGGGGGGGCCGTGGCTATATGCTGTAGACCCTGGAGGTGGCGGTGAGGGGGGGGGGGGGCTACATGCTGTAGGACCCTGGAGGTGGCGGTGGGGGGGGCTACATGCTGTAAGACCCTGGAGGTGGCGGTGGGTGGGGGGCTACATGCTGTAGACCCTGGAGGTGGCGGTGGGGGGGGGGGGCTACATGCTGTAGACCCTGGAGGTGGCTGGGGGGGGGTGCTACATGCTGTAGACCCTGGAGGTGGCGGTGGGGGGCTACATGCTGTAGACCCTGGAGGTGGCGGTGGGGGGGGGGTACATGCTGTAGACCCTGGAGGTGGCGGTGGGGGGGCGGGGGGGCTACATGCTGTAGACCCTGGAGGTGGCGGTGGGGGGGATCACGTCTGAGGGGGAGGTGACGGAGGGCCTCTCCCTCCTCACATAGCGCTGTTTCCTCACTTGGACCACAAAAGGAAAGAGATTGAATGTGACACCGGAAGACGTAAAAACAAAGAGAAGCCCCTGACCTGTACAGTGTGGCTGGTGACTTCATTAGGAACACCACTCGGAGTGAGTCCATAAGGGATCTTACGCTGTAGTATAGTACTAAACATAGCTTTAAATGAACATGTATGGATATTGATATGTTTACTATTTTACCTTATACCTCTAATCACACTTCTTTTTATTTTGGTAATTGATTCAAGATTTTTTCCTTTTTCTATTTCTACAACCGTCCATGAGACCTCTGTAAATACTTTAAACTTGCAAAAATCCAAAATAGTTTTTTGAAACTTAGTTCTGGACTTAAGCTGCCTTTCCTTCGTACACCATCGCAGAAACACTTAGCTCCATAAAACATAGTCAAGAATATCATCTTTACCACCATGTATAACCTATATTTTAAAATATTTCAATTTATTTTAATATCATCTGCTCATCTCCTAAACCAGATTGTTGGATTAAAGATGTCTCATAACAAAACATTAAGCAGCACATACCTGATGAGGACGGTATCATGACAGCCTGGGGGAAAACACAGTGAAGCAGTCCCACGTCAATTCAATTTCATTCATATGTAAAACCAACCGGGGCGGAGCACTATGGGAGCTTGATTAGCGATCAGAGAGCTGACTTACGGTCTCACTGGGCTGGAATATGCTGAGAGCTGAAGATCACAAAACAGAGAAAGCAATGACTTCCACATTCAACATGTCACAACAGAGAGTCCCGGAGGCCGACGGGCAGCTCTGCCTCAGTCCCTCTGGGCCTCCGGCTCAACCTCCGGCTCAACCTCCGGCTCAACCTCCGGCTCAACCACCGGCTCAACCAGAGGTTCAACCAGAGGTTCAACCAGAGGTTGAACCTCTGGTTCAACCTCTGGTTGAACCTCTGGCTCAGCGGCAGCACGAGGCTCACCCTTGTTGTGGCGGTAGAAGATGGCGGGCAGGCGGTGGGAGCGTTTGAGGTAGAAGAAGGAGGCGACAGACAGGATCAGGAACAGGCTGAGCAGCAGAGTCCCCAGGAGCAGAGAGGCGGCCACGCCCGGCCCACCTGCCCACGGGAGGAAGGACCAGGGAGGGTCTCACCAACTACTTTAACTCCTAACATGTCCAACCATTACATTTACAATTTGTGTACAGGTCTTTTTAACCATAACTATTATTGCAATAACATAATAATGCAATGACTTTAGTATAAATAAAGTCACAATATAAACATTACTACGAAGGGCTTTGACAGTCAACCCTCTCCACATGACGCGTTTCATCTACTTATTTCATTTTCCACATTATTTGCATCATGAACTATTTTAGCGCCTACATGATTCATGCTAACGGACAAAAGCTACCCAATATATCAGCCCGTGGAATGAAAGCATTCACTGAACCATAATGTGCGTGTTCTCACCAATCTTGGGAAGGAGGGTTGTAACGGTGGTCCGATTTTTTCTCTCCACAGTGTAGTCTATAGGTGCACACGGAAAAATGAAAAACGGAATTGAAATGCCTCCGTCTTTTCTCATCTGTTTAAACGCATACATTAAACACAAACGTTTGCTCCTCACTGTAGCTGCACGCGGTCGAGTTCTCCAGGTCCACGGCGGATGGGTCACAATAGATGCAAACTGTATTGGTGTTCTCTAGGGAACGCAGGTAGCATCCTTAAATAGGTGCAAAGGCATACCTTAGATAAGTCATTTCAATAGTCATTTTGTATTAAAGTAGTATAGTATTAGTCTTACCAAAACACAAACAATGTGTAGTAGCAACTAAGTATGACAACCTAGTGATGAAGGTTGGTCATGAGATCTAGGACATAAGCCTTTTTGATCACATGAAATCTCAGTGTTGAAGGCAACGTCGTTCAATCATTCATTCATCCAGGTCACAACAACAATTGTGTTGAAAATGAAACCATGAAAGTGAGGTTGCGAAATCAGCCTTACCTGGCTCACAGAGGGTGTCGTTTGAACACGAAGTGTTAGCTCTCTGTTTCTCACCACAGCACTGGAGGGTATTCGGATGAAGAGCCTACACAAACAAACGAAAAACAACCTAAAATGAACACTTCTTAAGCCACCCCAGCAGCCCGGGCCTTCGTCCCATTGACATGCCTCACCTTGGTCACAGGTGTCTCGCTGTTGATAAGGATCGCAGTTGCAGCTAAGACCAAAAGCGACGTCAGGGCCATAATCAAACCTTTAAATGCCAAACAGAATCAAATCAGCAAAAGGTCTGATGACTGACATCGCCACATTGGGAAACGATCGCTGGGCTAGCCTCCCGAAACACCTGTCATCATGTACATGATGGCTGCAGTGGGAAGGAGTTTCTCATGCAGAGAGCGAGCTTTCCATCACGATGTCGATTAACATAAACACTTATGTGGAAATAAAACGGACCCTATGGGTCATGTTTCCAGATACATACCTGAAGACGAGTGACAGTTGCAAGCTTAGCATCAGGACGCATAACCATGACCACAAGAGGCAGGAAAACTTATCCGCAGCTCAGCAAACCAAAGCGCTTCCGCTCAGGGTTTCAAAGTAAAAGCGGGACCGCCTGTGCTGCTCAAACCAAAGCACTTCCGCTCAGGGTTTCAAAGTAAAAGCGGGACCGCCTGTGCTTCTCCATCCAAAGCACTTCCGCTCAGGGCTTCAAAGTAAAAGCGGGACCGCCTGTGCGTCTCAACCTTGTAGGTCTCAACCCAAAGCACTCTCGTTAAGGGCTTCAAAGTAAAAACGGGACCATCTCCGCTCAGGAAACTCATCTGAGCACTATTATACACAGTTATTAATACACGTTGTATAAAATACACCCACCACTGCTCAGGAAACTCATATGAGCACTGTTATACATGTTATTAATACATGTAGTTTAAAATACACCAACCACTTCTCAGGAAACTAATCTTAGCTCTATTATACACATTTTATCAACACACGTAGTATAAAATAAACCAACATACTGTGTACATACTACACAGAAACCTCCCTAGATGGGCGCAATCTGATTGGTTCGCTATCTCGGGATAATCTTCATTATCCACCTACGAAACTCGGGATAATGATTCTCGCAAAATGGCGGGCGCAAACTCTCGTTTTGCTAGTGACAGACTCGGAAATCATAGAAATACAACAAAACGCAATTCCAACAAATACCCAAAAAGCCACAAAATATGGACTACATGTTTTTCAAGGTATGCATTGCTCGAATTTGTAAATAGCCTGGCGACGTCATGGAGTGCGCGTGACCATTGTCACGCTTTGAACATTAAAAAAATAAACCTATGAAATCTAGTTTTGGCTTGTTTTGATGATGTTCCCGTGTAGTATGTACTAAAACAATTATTCTCCTCAGGCTCTGTGGATAGTGGTAAATAGTCCCCTCGCAATTCCGGTGTTACACCGAATTCTGCGACCCACCGAAATGTGTGACCCCAGGGGGCGCTGATGCACATTTTCTGCAACATGCACGAGTTTGAAGCGTAGACAGGCATGAAGTCGTTCACGTGCGGAAACATGCACGAGCTTAAAGCGTTTGTCGTCACTTGGAATGGGTACATTCGTTTTGTGACACCGGGCAATACTTTCTTTCGTGATGAACCGTAGGCTACTAAACGCCCTATCCATACTATGGGTCTGTGAAATGCTAATGAATGCCAAGCACGGTGTGCTTAGTAAATTGTTTATTTATGTTTTTGTTATAATGCCCACCGTTTTTATTTTAATGCCCACCGTTAATATTTTTTTTTTACTGCTGTTTATGAAATAAATATGAACTAATACCACAATTATACATGGCTGCGATCATCACACTCCGCAAGCAGCAGGTCGCAATCAACGATGGGTTGATCCAATCAACGATGGGTTGATCCACAATCCATGACGGCGGACCGTCGAATTATGCGAGCCCACTGCGGGGAAAAGGAGTCAAACCCCAACCAAATGTTTTGCTGCTTGTGGAGTCTGTGATGATCGCAGACATGTCGGCCTATAATTGCTATACAGATGTGAGGACGACAAATGACCTGAAAACATTTGGTTGGGGAATATTTGTGGTATTAGTTCATAGCCTATTTATTTCATATTAATTTGGAGTCTGTGATAATAATTGTGGCATTAGTTCATATTTATTTCATAAACGAAATTTCATGTCACAAAACGAATGTACCCATTCCGAGTGATCGATGACGATATACGCTTTAAGCTCGTGCATGTTTCCGCACGTGAACGACTGCATGCCTGTCTACGCTTCAAACTCGTGCATGTTGCAGAAAATGTGCAACAGCGCCCCCTGGGGTCACACATTTCGGTGGGTCGCAGAATTCGGTGTAACCCCGGAACTGCGAGGGGACTATTTACCACTATCCACTTCGCCTTCGGCGAATAATTGTTAATTATCGTGTACATGGTTAACCTGGTTAACATCCGGTGTTATCATACATAGTACATGGTTAACCTGGTTAACATCCGGTGTTACCATATGCAGTATGTGTCCACTGTAACGGTCCTCGTCTCGCGAGCCGCGGCCTCTCTGAAGGCGGGATATTTAAACTGTCCGTTCGTCAGCTGGCCATATTCAGTTACCTCTATTTACGGACCGTGGTAACATAGACACCGAACCCCTTTTTCGTTTAATTTTACGGACTTGAATTCGCTTTGCTGTCATATACGAAGTAGCAGGTGGACTAGAGCCGTTACTTGTACTTCCAGTTGTCTCCTCCACCGTCCATATCGACGCGGTGCAGCCCGGTCGGCGCCCCGTGGCGCTAGCCCGCCCGGTGGTCAGACGGGTCCGATGAACCCCAACGTGTGGAGCCTCAAGGACCTCTTGAGCGCCCCGACTGCCAGCAGGTAGGCAACACTGGAATACAGATTATTTTTGAACCCCTTTAGGATGTATTTCCATTGCGTGCCTATTCGGTGTGTGTTGTTAATGTACCAGTCGCACCAGAGCCGCCAGCGGCCACTCCGGTCTCTCCGAGTCCCAGTATGGGCTGGGCTCCCACTTCTGGCCGGATAACTCCCAGGGCATGTCCCAGGAAATGAGCTTCACACCAAGGAACTCCCAACAGAGCTCCCAGGAGGTACATTCACCCATCACATGCACAGGTGTAGCGTTTATAAATGATACTACATTATAAAAGGTAGGCTATGGGGGAATTAACCTTGCTGGAAACAGATAATGAGTAGTAGGGGGAGTAATGCTGATAAGTGTGTGCCATTGTTGGTTTCATTTGGTAGATTTCCAATTAACATAACATTGCCTTTGTCCAAGAAGTCCAGGGTTGATACTTTCTACTTATATCTCAATTAACCAATTTACATGTATATTGTTTCTAATGTCACCATATGCCAAATAATCAGATCCAAATGATGTATGCTATTGGATACATAATTCAAAGCACAATAAATGCCTTATGCATCATAACTTAACGGTTCATTCTAAAATGGTATGATGTGATGCCATTCAGGGGAATGAGCAAAAGATCTCAAGTAATTACCACACTAAACCGTTCCTGTTCGGAGGCGAGGGGAAGGACAAAGGCATTAAACCTCTAGGTTTACTGGAGAAGTTTGAAGAAGACAAGAAGAAAGCAAAAGAGAAAAATGAAAGGTGTGTTTTGTGTTGAATATTATTCCATGCATCTTAATGTATGAGTTGTTAAGTTGTTGTTGCACAGTTTTTGAAAAAAAATTCTTGTTTGCTTCATCAGTGATATGTTGTTGAAGGTATCCCTAAGTTTTCGAGAAATGCTCAACAATGTAAGTAATGCTGCCATTCTTTTATTTATCTATAAGCTTTTCATCAGTCCTCCAAGTTGAAAGTGGTTTTCATTTTTCAGATTCAACACTCCATCTTTAGCACAGAAAAAGATATGGCTGTGTGCAAAACGATTCTGGAGGGATTCGACAAATTTGCTGTGACAGGTAATAGCTTTTTAGGCTTATTTCAAAGGAGTGAATTTAGTTTGGTATTAGATGGTTCATGCTTTGGCACAAAATAAAAAATTACCCACTGCCAGTAGATGGTGCTCTATAACCAGGTAAGTAACTAATTGTGATTATCCTGCATTGAATTGGCATTGAATTTCTAAATACCAAAGTCGATTCAGTTTAATACATATACATATGTCTACCCTTACAGTGCAGCAAAGTCAATCGAACCTCTGCGATGGTGTTTCACGTCATTTTGAGACCATTCTAAAAGAACTGATCTCTCAGAAACAGATGTTATCAAACATTGAAGGCAAGGTATTGGAGGTAATTAATACAGTATTCACTTCTGCCATTTCACATTTTCACATTTTTACCTCGTACTTGCCAATTGCTAATTCTTATTAATAATGATGAATTGTAGACTGGATTAGCCACCAGGGAACTAGGCTCATACGTTCATGGCTTGGAGAAAAGTCTAGAAGCTCTGAAACAGGATCATGTAAGAGGAAAACACCATCTAGAAGAGGCAGTGCAGCTGTTCAGCACCTTAGTCTCCAACCACTCAGCCAGCAAGGGCTCTAGTGGTGTAGCAGACAGTGCTATTCAGACCTCACCCGGACTGGAGCAGCCATCTCTCAAAGTGCAGCCGGACAGCCTGCCCGAGGCCACAGGGCCTCCGTGCTGCCAGCCTGAGAACACTCAGCCGTCTGACGTGTCCTCGTGGAACCCCAGGTCCACCGCGGGGCCGAGAAAACCCCCTCGAAGAGCCCCCAGGAGGAGACCGCTGGGGATACCGAAGGGCAGGAAGAGGACCATGTGGGACGAAAACAGCCAGCCTCCCGTCAACAGCATTAAAAAAGAAGAGACTTTATCACCGCTCACGAAGATTTGCAAAGAGGCTGCCACAACCCGCTGCCAAGCAGTTCCAGTTTTCCACCCTAATGGAGGCGGTAGATCTAATAAAGGTCTAAAAGCTTTTGTAACCCCGTTCAGCCCCTGGTCTGAGGACAGCAGCTCTATCTGTGTTGCAGCGAATGAGACCACCCTCAAACCAGCTGAGCCAAAAGGAGAAATGCCTGAGAAAGGGAGCGGGCTCTGGGAGTTGTTTGATATGCATTCTGAGTCAGACTTCATTGTTTTAGAAGAGTGATCGTGGCTTGAAAAGTACCTGTTTTTCTGATGTTAAAAAGATGTAAGACTACATTAGCTCTTTCAGTGTGTTGTGATCTTATAAATAGCAATAAACTTCTCTTCATACTAAAATTCATTGCCTACAGTTTAATATGGTATTTACAAGTACATCTCTTGTATTTGGAGATTGTCAGACAACTAATCGTCAATTGGTTTCTAGCACACAATGAATATTTCATATTTCTTTTAGTTTAAAGTATTGTATACAGAGTGTGCTGCATAATAAATTAAAATATACATTGCTTTGGATAATAATATCACCATATCATGAGTTAGAAAAAAACAAATTAGGAGCACTCACTAATGTCTGAGTGCATGAATGGATTTAATTTGCATTGGTGCACTAGAATACCTAGGAGCAGCAGCACTACCTACATTATCAATATCGTGTTAATGTTCGATTAGCTGCTAGTATTATAGATGCACCATTTTTTAAAAAAAAATTGAGGTTTTTAGATGCATGAAAATAAGTGCATACTCACATATTACTAAATCTAAACACATTTTTATTGATAAACTTAATTTAAATTAATAATGGACATTCATTGTTTAAATTTGATCCTGCCATCTACTCTGATCAGTCAAAAATCAAGATGGGTTATTATTAGGTATTTGATGCAAATAATCTATTGAGTGCTTATTATAACTGAATATCATTTCAGGTTTTTTGTTGCTAGTACATATTAAATGACATTAAATGCCTAAATGAATAAAAGAAGCAAACAAAATAACTCAACATATACTTGTTTGTCTAACAATCATGAAATAAACAGCACCTTAAAATGAGAGAGAAATAATGCTCAACCCTCTGCAATATTTATTCCCATAACTATTGCACAACGTTGTCTACTTGTAACACAATGTCTGTGCCAATATGTCAATCTTAAGGCACCTTTAAAAATCTTTATATTTTAGGGGGAACTATTGTAAGTGCAGATATGTTTTCATGCGGCCCTTATTTTGGCCCAGGAGAGCAGTCTTCCCACTTTGTGATACGGTATGCTAGTTGCATCCACACTCCTATGTCTGGGGAGGTTCCATTCAAATGTCCAATATTCCTTCAGCCATAGAGCTAAACTGATCCAGCGTTTTTAAAGTGCAATACTCACCGTATGCCCATCAACAATGATATTGATGTATCATTTGACGTTGTTTTTTCATTCAAAATGAGGATATCCAACCAGGAACCTCAATATTTGAAATATGCAGACTAGACCAGGCTAGACTCTGAGCTTATTTCGGAATAATAAAGGTATGGGCAGACAATTTAGGAAACCAACCGGCATAAGCTAGATTTTGAAAAGCATCTAACTGAAAAGTCCAACCCCTCCCTTCAGGCAGCCCCCTTTTGCAATTGGGCTGCCAAGCCTTTTGGAGCTGCGTAGGTATTGGTAAGGACAGGCATATTACAGGTCTGCGACAGTAAGCATTTGATTTATTGATAGCTTACCCTACCTTTAACCGCGTTGTTCATAAGCTTTGTAAAACATACAGATTTTGCTCAGAGCTCATTGGCTAACTATCTAAGCTTCGCTGACCAGGTCAGCTGGTGGGGACATGAGTCCACGCGGGTTGAGCTTTGCTACCAAGCAGACATCGTAGTTATCATGCATCAGGGCATGTCGAGCCACCGCCGTCCACCGGTTCTCCCATGGGTCCAGCTCTAAAACCTCCTTTGTTATGTCGTCATGGCGATCTAGGGGTCATTAAGGATTGAAACAAGCGTTATATTTATATAAACTGTACAAGGCCAAGCATCTTCCAAGAACGTTTGGAGCTCAGATCTAGATACGTTTGAATACCTGCTCCTTTGTAGTAGCCACAGACATAAATCTTGCCCCCCACCACGCCTGCGTTGGACGCATTGGTGCGTAGAGAGAGCTGTGGTGACGGCAGCGGGGGTCCGTCCCTCCACTGGTCTTCGTCTGGGCTGTAGATCTCCACTGCGTCCAGGCAGTGACGGGACTGGCCTCTGTCCAGTCCCTCGCAGCCAATCCCTCCTGTCAGTGGAGTTAAAGAAATAGAAAATTAAATCATCTGAATGTGAATGACTATTAAAGATTAATAATCAGTCAAAGCCAAAATAATTGAGAGGATCAAAAAGTGATTCTCTTTGTTAATGAACTTTAAATGACAAAAGCAAGCCTTTACATTTTGTACATTTAATTGGTTGAATCACCAACAATCTTACCCATGACATAGATTTCTCCATTAAGCACAACTGCACTACATCTATATTTTGAATATTTCATGTGGCTTAGCTCCGCCCACTTGTTCCATTCAGGGTCGTAGACCAGGAGACGATTGCTAAGACGATCCGGTTCATCGTCTGTCCTGTGAGACTAGGGAATCATGGAAGCATGATGCATTCATAGAATCAGACATTAAGAACTGAGCACAACACAATTACATGTACCACTCGGCATTAGCTAGATTAGGAGTAAATATAGTGAAGAATATATTGTTTAAGCTAGTCCATCAATGTTTTACAATGCTCACTCAAGCCTGATAGCTTTCTGAGATCCGAATGTGTGTTATAAAAAGTCCTTACCTGGGGAGTGCGACCTCCGATCACATAGAGGCGGTCCTTCAGTGTGACAGCGCTGTGAAAGGCCAAGGGAAGGGGCAGGGGAGCTGCACTGCGCCAAGGCCCGCCTTGCTTGCACCAGCGCTCCACCGAGTTAGTGATTAGTTGCTGGTTCTTCAGCATCATCTGCCCTCCCAGCAGGTACACCGTGTCGCCCAGGGACCCCAAGGCGAAGGAGTCCCGGTACTCTGCTGACGTCAGGCACTCCCAGCTGCCCTGGGCCTCCACTTTGTACCTGTTTCAGTCATGTGTGAAGGGCCAATAATTAACCAACAGCATACTATTCTCACATTTCACTCTCTACTAGCTGGCAGAAATTAGACTCAGTTGCGCATAAACCTAAAACCTTTTCGATAAAACATGCCAACACGCTGCTCCTCACCTAAAAATCTCCACGTTCCTTTCCTTCTGTCGAGCCATTTTACGCACCCCAACCTCACCCGCCAGTATGATGTCATTTTCTTCAGTTACGACCCCCGCACACACGTATCCCAGGGCCTCTCCGTAGCGAGGTGAAGTGATGTAGTAGCTGCGGCCCGTGCTCGGTGCATAGCAGAAGTTGCGGTCGGCGTAGCCGCCGTAGCGGGATCTAATCCCTCCGCTGTCAGTACCGATGCAGAGCAGCAGGTCAGTGGTCTCCATGCCATAGCGCAGACGGAGCTTTCGCGGCACAGCGGAGTGATGCATGGCCGTGACGGCCAGGGCTTCATTCAGCATCTCTGAGCACTCTGCGTCAGCCAGCAGGGCCGTATTCCTCCTCATGGCCTCTCTGAGGTAGTCAGCGTCTATCAGCTGCAGGCGGACCTTCCTGAGGAGCTCAGGGAGATGGTGGCTGCGCCCATCCTCCAGAGGACTGTGCCTGACCCAGCGCAGGACCACGTCCAGGATGGTCTCCTCTCTGGAGATGTTGAGGTCGTCTGAGCTGAGCAGCTTCCCCAGCTGGTGGGCCTCGAGCTCCAGCATCTCCTCACTCTGACAGACCTGGAAGAAGTTCTGTTGTAAGAAGCGCTGGCTTGGTCGGCAAGGTTCTCTGCGCCTAGGTCACGGGCGTAGAAGTACACGCCAAGGCAGTTGGAGGCGTCCATGTTGTCTGTCATGTGCAGCTGGCAGCATGCAAACACGTCGTCCATCTGCAGGAGGAAGGCGGCGATGGAGACCTCCTGGACGTTGGCGTTGCTCAGGGGCAGCTCCGAGGTGTACATGTAGTTGAGGAGCAGAGCCAGGCTTTGTGCGTCGGTGTCCCGGAGCAGGATCTCCCTGTTGTTACACTCCCGCAGGCCACAGGTGAACATGACACGGAAGTAGGGGCTGAAGGCTGACAGCACGACGCGGTGGCAGGGGAAACTGATTCCTTCGGCCACCAGCACCACGTCTGTGAGATTCTCCGTCTCCCTCATCTTTCGTAACTGGCTGAGGAGCGTCAGACTGTGTTTTACGGTTCGATCCATGCTCCACCTTGTGTAGCGTGGCAAATGATTCAATCAATTCGGTTTATTGTGAAAAAAAGGTCTTTAAGTGTTGAGTTTCAACTAGTGAGGTCCTAGTCCTTGAAAAGGAATAAATAAATAATTGTAAAAGCAGAGCAAATAAATTAATTACAAACAGCAAAAAAAAAAAATATTCAGAGAAAGATGAAAAGCTATTATACACTTTTTTTTTTTACAACCATCCATGTTTTTCTATTTCATGTCGATGGTCATATTTTTACCAAGAAAGATATTGGACAGGGCCCAGTTTCCCGATAACGATGGATCTTTGCTCGTGCGATCATTCTTACGATGGATCTTCGCGCAAGCCAACAGTGAAATTGCTTCTGGAGCGTTTCCCGAAACTCCTCTTAACATGAACGCGCATTCGCTGCACTCGCGACGTTCGTAGGATTGTACCTGTCCACTGACACGGTGCTGAAACGGGCTATGACGCGGGATGAGACGCAGGAATGTCGCCGGAAAATGGAGTTAAAAAGGGTTAAAATGGTTAAAATATCTCCCCATCAAGGCCAACCGCAGAGTAGCCTCCGAAAAGAATAGAGTGCAATAATGTAAATGACAAAAATCCCAAATAGCTTGTGTGACAACTATACATTTATCTTAACGTGCTGATTTCTGAAACACCTAGGCCTACTCAAAGAGACTTTATCTGATTCCGCATAAGGTTTCATTGATTGGCGCGCCATCTCTAGTATAGAATATTTGTAGACATTAATAATGCAGCGTTCCATTCATTCATTATCATTCAAACACAGGCTAGGCATTGACACACGGCTATCGCTGACCCGATTAGAGCTTGGTTTAGATCCTGCCCATATCGTTGGGCAGGATGAAGTAGGCTATATCTATAGGCAGGGTTCGAGTTATTGTTCCATCTCTGTGGGGGTCTCTTAAAGTTGTTTGGGGGTGGGGGGGGGTATAGGACGTAAACATGGGCTCAATGCCGTGGGACGCTCCGTTCACTTCATGGGCCCTTCACAACAACGCCCTCTTCGGTTGCTAACTATTTCTCTGCTGATCAACACTGCGAAAGGTAAAAAAATAAGTTGTAAAAAGACACCTTGTGAAGTTATTTTTTCGATTGGCAAGTAGCCGCTCATTATCGAAAATAAGCCCCATCAGGTAGAAGCGCATCCGTGTCCCGTCGGTGTCCGGTTCGCCCTGTCTGGGCTTTTTTTCCCGATAATGACCGGCGTTCTATTCCTCTGCATGTGCAAGTGAAAATAGCTTTATTTGTAATTACAATATTATGCTGCTGTATTGTCAGAGACCCCCACATATATTTGAGTTTGCTGCTTTCATGGGAGCAAGACCTCTCCATGGGAGCCCCGGCTCCCACCCAACTCGAACCCTGCTATAGGTCTTTTTACACTGCTGAGCCGGTTCGGTCGCCGCTTGGCACGCCCGGCGATTTCTCCTTCTTCTCAAGTTTCCTGTGTAAAACCGAGGGGGTCAAATCCCCCGTTCGTCACGGCGCGGGCTTTCACTGGGGAAGGCGGGGCTGTGCACGGAGTCTCTGACCTCTTTAGAATAATTATTGCATACTCCCGAATGTTTTCATTTTTTTAAGAATGAAGACACCCGCATGCAATAATGAGTTCACTCTGAGTGGAGACTACAAACGCGATTAACTATGGTCAGGCATGTTCGTTACTGTCTAGACAGGGTCCAATAAATAGTGAACTTCACAGCCTCACCGAAGCGCCTACAGTGCTTAATGTAAACAATCGCAACAAAAAACGCCTGCAGAAATTCTCCGACACCCGCTGGTCTCAGCATGATGCATGTAGCCTATGTCTTATGTCATTGATCAATATGAGGACATTTTAACCAGGATGGTTGAATTAAAATCTGAGGAAGACAGCAAATGCAGATCGAAAGCGACCTCCCACACAAGAGCAATGGAATCATTAGATTTTTTTGTGACGTTGCATTTGATCGGTGCATTTCGGCTGCACATGTATTTTTGGAATTTTTAATTGCTGCAATAAATTACGTTGTTGTTGACTTCTAACATCTATCTTTGCTGTTTAAATCTAACAGTAGTCTTTGAGTAGGCCTAATATATCGGCGGTAACCATTATATACCATTATATCGGCGGTTTTTGGTTGCGAAATGGCTCAAGCTGGGCATTCCGTGGTATTGGATGTATTTTAATAAAAAGCATCCAATAGGCTACTAGGAATGTCCGCTGGTGACGCCACTGAGGCTATAGTAGGCTAACGATGCTCTATAGTCTATAGCGTCCTACGAGTACCCTGGAGTAGGCCTACTCGTTAGCTACGAGCGTTTTTAACAAATGAGATATATTTTTTGTATGCATATGTAGAAGATGTGCAGTAGTCAAAGCAGCTTTCTCCATCATGCAAACCAGTTTCCTTTTGTTGTCTTACCAAAATCATCAACTTCACTGCTCTCACGATAATCCAGTTGCTATCTTTGTCTTAAGAAGACCAGAAATGATTCATGTTTTTGTTTTTGCTTCTGTCTATGTGTGTTGTTGTTGCTGAAAATGACTAAGCAATCGCCAGAGACAAATCTATTTTCCCTCCCCTAGCTCCCTTGGCCCTATGAGGAACAAACCCAAAAATAGAATCATTTTTCAAAGCAACTGGGTCAGAGGGCTCAGCTAATGGCCCTGACGTTTTACTTTATTTACATGTATCTATGTATAACAACATCAGAAAGTGTATAGTAACTGTGTATTAGCATTATCTGAGTTTTGGCAGTGACATTACAGTCAATAAATGTAATAATCTGCTCCATCTTGTACACAAGTCACATGCCAGAAGCTGTGGAATGACAGCCTCAGATTTCAGACTGGACTCTCTTAAAGGGCCAGTAAATCACAAATTCTATCTATCACCAGGAACAGAAGACATGCCTGGTAGTACTTTCTTAACCTGGTAATAGATGACAGGAAGTTGGTGATTTAGTTTGATGGATTAAGTCATGGTTCATTAGGATCAGTTCTGCAGGTCTAAGGGAAAATGCTAAATTAACGTCACCTGGGGCCCGGATGTCCACAGATCTCCTCCCTTAAAACCAGAATCAGATTAGGGTTTACCCTCACCTAACATCCATTAGGCTTTTAGTCATTAAACACCTCCTAACCATGATGTCCCATCAGACCTGCTTAGTTAACCATTACATATCCTAATATATGTAAGATGGCACGGTGACAGTGATGCTGCTGAATCAGTGCTGGATGTTTGAATCAGCATCAGTTCATCAAACGTGTTAGCACCTTGAAGTCGGTTGAATAGAACTTTGATAGGTTCAGAAAAGTAAAAAGTTTTAAACCATTTGTAGAGTTGTGGGCAGAATAATAGCCATGGGCACTACATATCGGTCTGGGAAATACAGAGTGGAGAGAGATTTGCTGAACGAGGAGGGACTAGAAGCGATCGCTCAGAGAAAGATCTACTCTGATACACACCCTAAGCTAACTGAACGACTCAAAGATTCACTAAGGTAAGATCTCTATATAAAGTTGATAAGTTATATAAAAATAAGTTAATTGTGAAGGTTGACTGACAGTATCTACTAATGGTGAAATAAACCTACGATACATAACATTTTAACCACTTACTTTTGTTAAAAATGATGCTCAAAATGTATTGAGGATGAATGGGCTTCTATATACTAATGAATTTAACATATTTTAAAGCAGAGGGAAGTACAGTGTTAAAGGTTGACAGGGCATTGCAAATAAAGTGATATAGCATTTATAAAATGATTATGTTTGAAATGACTTTCAAATAATGGATGGATCACTCCTGTCCACTTATAAAAGCCTCCTTTTATAAGATGTCTCCTTTTCCAGATGTACAGTTCCTAAACTGAAGCAGCGCATAGTGCACAGCCTTCCTGTGCTGTACTGGCTGCCGAGGTATTCCATCTGGGACTATGGCATGCCAGACCTCATCTCCGGCATCAGTGTGGGCATTATGCACCTACCACAAGGTATGCAGCAACTGGTTTTAATGAGTTTAGTGTCACACAAGAGCCAATCAAAGAAATCGATGGTTATCCCATGCGTCATTTATGTGTACATTCAAATATATTTCACATTGAGGTCTTTGTAATTGTTGTTCTTCACTGTCTTTTGAAAGGCATGGCCTACTCGCTTTTGGCCTCTTTGCCTCCTGTTTTTGGGCTCTACACGTCCCTCTACCCAGCACTAGTCTACTTCTTTTTTGGTACCTCTCGTCACATTTCCATTGGTAAGTTGATATGTTGATCGGCCAGGCGTGAGCCTGATGGCAGTGAGACACTCTGGTAGAGGGCTGAGGTAGTGGGAAATGGATCTGGAAAACATACTAGAAGAGATTTTACTACAAAACTATAAGTGGGTACACAGGAATGTGTGTAGGGTAGATTCACACTGAATCAGGCATTGTGGCAAGTCCAAACATTCATTTGAATGGGAGCGATGTGTTTAACTTGCGGCAATGGGAGGTGGTTAGGAGTTGAGAATAATTGGACCGGAAGACGCCCCGGAAGAAGAGCCATGGCGGTGGTCAAATTAACTTAGCACAAAAAGTAAGGAAATTTGTGTTGGTTTGATTATTTCTCTGTGGTAACAATGCTTTTTGGCAATGGCAGAAAAGATTTGGCAAATTGTTCATGGGCGCAACCCACATACTCAGCACTGCTGCTCATCCCACCAATGCATGTTCCTTACAAATGGGGCACTATTTGAAAGGGAACTCAACAGGCTTTCCAACGGTAAAAGATTTATTGCCAAAAAGCAATGTTACCACAGAAAATTAAAGGTTGGGTATGGGATTTGCAAAACACCAGCAGATTTTGAAAATACACAACTCAAAATGGTTCTACCCCCTCTCCTTCAACGCTGACTCTGACTCCACCCATTCCAAGTACATGGACTTGCAATCATGCACGAGCGCAAACACAGGTGCGCGAGAGCGAGTCATTAGCTAGTTAGCTAGCTCCAGTAGCTACCGCAGGATAACAACAAACAGAAGCTTGCTCTGGGTCACGCGTTGAGTACGTGCACGAAGGGGTCACGCGCGGGGAGCGGGGGAGGGGGAGTGCAGTACGACCGTTTGATTGACGTACTTACTGTCCAATGCCACCCGGTGGTTCTGGAAATCATTGGCTGGAGTTTTTCAGCCCTGCCCATTCCCATTCCATTCCAGATGATGACTTGTTTAATTTTCGTTTCAGTACTTCTAACTCAGTGGCTGTAAGTGGGATGTGGTAAGGATTTCAAGTAATTTTGCTAAAATGGCCAAAAAAGAGAATTCCATACCCAACTTTAATCTACCAAACACAAATTTCCTTACTTTTTTGTGCAAAGTTTAGTAAAAAAAAAAAATACATCCTCTGTCCTTTCCTCACCTCTTTTCCATGAGCTTGATGGAAAATATCATTAGGTCAAGGAAAGATGTGAAGGAGATTCATAAGACCACCGTGGTGACAATCGCATTTACTCTAGGCTACGTCATTAAGCAAGGCCGGATGTTATGGACAGGGGTCTGATGAAACTACAACGTTGGGAAGATGGACCACTGTTTCCTGCAGGCTGTATAGACCTGGACAACCCTGTGACAAATACCACTTTGTTACCACTAATCATAAAGTGAAAAAAGAATTGAATAAAGGCCCTCAGTCACAAAAGGGAAACAAGCCCTGCCATGAAGGAGTGTTTTAATTTCACAGTATGGCGTCACACAAATGGGCCATGAAGTGACACTCCCACATTGGTGGAGAAGATTGCGTTAAAGGGGACATATTATACCACTGATCTAGGTGGACACACCCACTAGTGATGCCAGATGGGGACGATCTTCGAAATGGCTTGTAAGGGCTAATCACACTCAAACCGGTGGTATAATACGTCCTCTTTAAGCGCCACAATGCCTGTTTGGGTTGTGGATGCCATTAAAAAATCTTTCATCCAAAGGGACCGGGTTCGACAGTGAATTCATGTGATTCAGGAGCAGGACAGGGTTAGACATTGAAATTATTGTTATTGATTAATTATGTTATTATTATGTGACATGAGAAGTCTTGAATCCTTGTTCTGATGTGCTGTTTTCCAGGTACATTCGCCGTGCTTAGCATCATGGTGGGGGGTGTCACAGAGAGATTAGCCCCAGACAGTAACTTCCTCATAGCGAATGGGACTAACCTCACTGCTGGACAGGTGGACATACAAGCCCGGGACTTGTACCGGGTACAGGTGGCTGCAGCCACCACTGTTCTCGGAGGACTCATCCAGGTATCTATGCTTGTATGGAACAGGTAATTCTGATGTACTTATCACTCTCACTGCTGGCTGTCATGAAGTGTTTTTTCCTAGGTGGTGCTGGGCCTGGTGAAGTTTGGGTTCGTGGGGACCTACCTGTCTGAGCCATTGGTGCGCGCCTACACCACAGCGGCCGCCGCTCATGCAGTGGTGGCCCAGTTAAAGTATATCTTTGGTGTGTCTCCAAAGCGCTTCAGTGGCCCTTTGTCACTGGTGTATGTAAGTGTCGTCGACTTATTACTGGGAACTAAATGACTACATTTATATTTTATAACTTAACTTCTTTGAAATGCCCTTAAAGATGTCATATAACACAACTTGTTCACTCTGACCAAGCTTGTATTTTCTGCAGCTCACGGTCATTATTGCGTGCATATCATTTTTTTATGGATTTGAGCTCATGTGTGATCAGCCATCCACTCTATTTGCAATTCTCAGACCTTGGTGGATGTCTGCTCCTTGCTAACCAAGACCCACCTTCCCACCCTGGTGGTCAGTGCGGTGTCCATGACCTTTCTCATCTCTGCCAAGGAGCTCAACTCCTTTCTGTCACCGAAGCTCCCAGTGCCCATCCCAGTGGAACTCATTACGGTCAGTGGAGTGGATTTAAATGGTTAAGTCCATTGCTTCCTCACACTATGTTAATGGTTCTTGGTTTCTTTGCTGCAATGGAAGAACAAGTTTGGAAACGCTGAGTACTGGCATTAGTGCAGCATGTTTATTTGTGCAAAACACAGCAAAACGATCACATTGTAGCTAATGATTATGTCTACCAGTGCCTCTCACAGACTATGGCCCAAACCATTGGAGTTTAATGATTGGATTTCGTGGTAAAAGTTTGTTTTTGTTGGACTAATGTATTAGTGGCTGTTTGAGTAAACGTATGAATTTACCTTTTTTCTGTGATTAGATAGTGGCAGCGACATTGATATCCTCATATACCCAATTGAGCAGCACCCTCACCATCTCAGTTGTAGGGGAAATTCCAAGTGGGTAAGAATCTAGATTTTTCTCGTTGTTGGTTGGATCTGATGGTTTGAATTCTTACATAGCAACATGATGAATAAGTCATAATTTTCTCTGAACGCCTCCCAGTCTGAGTCCACCCAGCCTGCCTAATATCCATGTGTTCGGAGAGGTCGTGGGCGATGCGTTTGCCCTGGCCATCGTGGGATACGCCATCTCCATCTCACTGGGGAAAACATTTGCACTAAAACACGGCTACAAGGTGGACAGCAACCAGGTGATCTACAATCGCAACTACATTACTCATGATGCCTAGCACACAGTCACATGTCGCAGTACTTCTTCAGATTCTATTACCCTGTGTCCACTCCAGGAGCTGGTGGCGCTGGGTTTGAGCAACGCGGTGGGAGGCTTCTTCCAATGCTACTCGGTGTGCTCCTCCATGTCCCGCAGCCTCATCCAGGAGAGCACTGGAGGGAAGACCCAGGTGAGGGGCAGGCAGCCCTGGGTCAGAGGAGGTCATATTTGTGGGTGTTTAACCCACAGCTCGCCCAACACCACACCGCGGGGACTGGAACCTCTGACCCCAGCATCGAAAGGCAAACGCTCTGACTGCGTGACCAAATGCCTTCAGCCATTGGGGTTGGAGAAGGATGGCGTCTTTAAGGGTTCAGGAGTGAGGTTTAACATAGAGGACCCATTCACACATTATGAGGACACTTATCATGCTGAAAGTGTTGGGGGAGCTATAGACAAAGACTAATCTTAAATCCCCCATTCAGGGATTAATCTCAGCTAGTTAGTGATCTCATGGAAACCGCATTATGTGGTCATGTGTAGGACTGAGCAAGGCCTCCAAACCTGAACATACACCATAACTTAAAAAAGATGCAGAGAAACTCCGTTGCCAGATGCATTACGCATTATTCATGCATCACATGTCCTTTCAGATGGCTGGTATTGTCTCAGCCGTGATCGTTCTGGTCACCATACTGAAGCTGGGACCACTGTTCCAGGAGCTGCCCAAGGTGGGGAACCTCTGGCTCATCTCAGAGTGCATTCATCACCACAGAGAAGGCCACCTGTGGTGGTGCCTTAAAATCAGAATGACATAAACCTTCTTGTGTTCTTCCCTGTTTCGCTTCACAAATCTCACCTGTCCTAAAGTCTCTTAATTGGTTGCCCGATTTTTAAATCCTCTTATTGGTGTTCAAAACACTCAATGGATTAGCGCCTGAAAACTCGTCAGACATGCTCCCTCTCGATCACTCGGGTCCTCTGGCACTGGCCTCTTAGTTGTTCCCTGGGTGAGGACAGAGAGCTACGGGAGGTGGCCTTTAGTGTCTCTTGTCGCCTCTGGATCAGCCTGCCAGAGGAGCTAAGGGCTTCACAATCTGTGAGCACCTTTAAAATAAACCTTAAGACATACATATTTAGCATTAAAAAAGTTTGATTTAATTTAATTTTGAAGGCTGTACTTGCGGCGATTGTCTTTGTCAATCTGAAGGGGATGTTCAAGCAGTACTCGGATATCCCTCAGCTGTGGCGGAGCAACAAAATCGACCTGGTGCGTGGATGAGTTAACCATTTAAACATCCAGTCACAGTCAATGAGTCAGGTATGTGATCCACGTCATTGGTTTCTTGTTGCCCCGCTCCAGGCCGTGTGGTTGGTCACATGGGTAGCCACACTGCTCTTCAACCTGGACCTTGGTCTGGCAGCATCCATCGTCTTTGCTCTGCTCACCGTCATCTTCAGGACCCAGCTGTGAGTCAGCAGATGTAGCTGGATCTGCTAAAGAAGCCTCTGTTTGAAATATTGGTTTGATCCAAGGCACTCCAAATGATACTGTACTTAGAACCAACCAATTATTTCCTCTTCCTAATGCATCCATAACATTTCTCAACATACACCGAACAAGCACCCGTCCTAGATGATCTAGCACCCTCTCTTTAAGTAATCTCTAAGCTTGAATCCACAATACTACGTAATCAAATGAAAATGAAGGTTGAATGAATGGTGAACTGTTCTAAAAGATCACCTTGTTTCCCATCAGGCCAACTTATTCGGTTCTGGGACAGATTCCAGGCACTGATCTCTACGAGGACATCGAGACTCACAGAGGGGTATAGTGTTCCTCTCTAGGTCAGGACTCTCCAACCTGAAACTCACAGAGGGGTAAAGTGTTCCTCTCTAGGTCAGGACTCTCCAACCTGAGACTGACAGAGGGGTGAAGTGTTCCTCTCTAGGTCAGGACTCTCCAACCTGAGACTCACAGAGGGGTAAAGTGTTCCTCTCTAGGTCAGGACTCTCCAACCTGAGACTCACAGAGGGGTAAAGTGTTCCTCTCTAGGTCAGGACTCTCCAACCAGAGACTCACAGAGGGGTAAAGTGTTCCTCTCTAGGTCAGGACTCTCCAACCTGTTTTCCTCTGAGAGCTAATTTGACAAAAGGAAGGTGGCTGAGAGTTGCTGATGTTCTTAATTGTTAGGAACATTTATTCACATAGCTGATCTCAACCAAAACCAGTTGAATAAGCTTCTTTTGTGTGAACATTTTCAAAGTAACATGGCATGAGATATCATCATCTTAACATAACATAACCACTTAACATAAGATCTTCACTTTCCTTCACTTCATGGTCTGGACTCTATAGTATATAGTCAGTGAGAGGACTGGCACTGCATGAAGTCAATAAGAGAGGTGTACACTGGAGTGTCTCCACTCAGGGTCACACTCATGGCGTAATTTAAATGTTCATTTGTCTGAGCTTAGATTTCATGACATTCATGTCAGGAAAAGCTGCTTCCAAAAGGCATGTTGACCCAAACAAAGCAGACATTTTCAGAGTGACTACTTGGTTCCAGAAAAGGCTGTTGAGATTTAAGCTGGACATTGTTTTCGATCATCTCCATCCCCACAGGATGACACAGAACAGTTCAGCCATCTGGCTTTAGATCTCGCCTTAGTCCAACGTCATGAAGGGGTTGCCTCAAATGTCACACAGGGCTCATGCTTCTCAAAGTCACTGAATCTGTCTGCAAACTCATGCCCAAGCTTGGACAGTAAGTCACAATACTTGTGTGCATTCAAAACGTTGGCTGCCCCTGCACAGATTTCCAACATCTTTGAGATTGGGAGGAAGAACTGAAACCTTTCGATTTTCACTTGTTGAATATAAATTGACTTGGCTTTGAACGCCTTAACAGCACTGTACGGCATCATATCACACTTTTTTTTATCTCTACCTTGTTACCCTACATGCCCACTGCACCGTCAGTCAACGGACGTGGGAAGGCGTGGCTGACGGATGGGGGAGTAGTCTTTGCAGAGGCATCCGTCAGCCAATCAAATCGCTTCGCGCTCCATTTTTTAAATTAACTTCTCCGCCGCTCTCCCGCTTTCCAGTATCGAGCCCGAGTCGCGTCACAGTGCTTAAATTTGCATACGCGATCTGATTGGATGACGGATCCGTCGCTGCCGAAAAAGTTGAAAATTTTTCAACTTTCTGACGGTGGCGAACGCTCCAACTGAACGGACGGATCCACAATGCATTGCGCGTCCGTCCCCATTCAAAGTCAATGGGTGACGGACAACTGACGGAGGTAGTGGGCACGAGGCGTTACTGTAGGTCCAAGGGATTTAGTTTCTCAGTTACATTTGTCAGGAACACAAGCTCAAGTAGCCACTCAGCATCAAACCACAGGGTGGTATTCTCTACCATTGAGTCAATGAAAGCCTTGATTCCACTCAACAAAGAAAGAAAGAACTGTAGTGTCTTACCCTGGCTCAGCCATCTGATTTCAGCATGGAGAAGGAGATCCCCGTAGTCGGCAGAACAGTCCTCCAGGAACAGTCCTCCAGGAACAGTCCTCCAGGAACAGTCCTCCAGGAACAGCTTGAAGCTCGTGTGTTGCTTGGCCTTTGCTCGAATGGAGTTGATAATCTTAACGACATGTGTCATGACATGATCAAATCCAAAACCTTTGAGCATAGATAGCCTGTTGATGAACGATACAATGATTGTTGATAGGAACCTCTGGGTGCTCTTTGCAGACGAATATAAAATCCTGAGTGACACCCTGATAGTTGTTACAGACACCAGCTTTTCAATAGGATCTGTTTTTCAGCCACCTGCACCTGTCCATGTCCCGCTCCAGCTGCTCCTACTCCGCAGACACCCTCCTTAACACAGTGTTAGCACCAAGAACATTGGCAATAGCAGAATTCCTTACTGTCTTACATCTATGGTCCTTGAATAGCATTTCAGCCACCGCAGTCAGCGCCTCTTTTACTTCGGTGTAGTGGCGCTCAACGTAACATTGTTTACCAACTGACACGATCGTAACGCAAATCAGACACACAAACTTGCCATTCATATTTGTGAAAAAGACTAGTTTGCAAATAGTATGTTTTTTGCCTTTCATTGGCCACTACATTTTCATTGTCATTGTCAAAGACAATGCTAGTAGGTTTCGAACATCGCCTCATTAGACCGTTAACAGCTTGACAGCTGATTGGGTAATAATAATTTAGTTTCAGAAGGGGCGGGATGTCCCTGAATTTGATGGAAATTTTAACAGGTTTACCAAGTTACCAAATTGATATTCTTTGAACCTTTAGCGAACCAATTGCTTGCGAGCGCCATGCTGGAGACCCCTGCTCTAGGTCTCCTTTCTTTTTTACCCACTGGGAAGACATTCCAGAGATCTCCCTTTAGATGGGGAGGGTCGCCCCTCTTATATATTAACTTCTTTGAGACTTACTGGGGTCTGAAACAGATAAACAGTTATAGAAATGAACAACTGAACTTGACTTGTATGTGTGTTAGTGTTTAGATGCATGTGTGTGTGATTTTACATGTAGACCTGTAAGGTTAATGACAGAGAGTGACGGTGATAGAGAGACACTGACTCCCTCGGAAAGCTGTTGAAGCTGGTATATGTTCATTTTGCAGGTGAGGGAAATCCCGGGAATCACAATTTTCCGTTCCTCTTCCACGGTGTACTTCGCCAACGCTGACCTTTACCTCGAGGCCCTGAAGGAAAAGGTGAACACTCTCGATCACATCAGAATACACTAATCAGATCAGATCAGGCTGAGTAACTACTTACATTATGTGTTCAGAGTGGCCTGGACATCAGCAAGATGATCATCTATAAGAGAAGAGAGGAGGCCAAGCAGAGACGTCGAGAGAGGAGGGCTGAGAGACGGGCCCGAAGGCAGGCCAAGAGAGAGGTACTGCTGGCACTGTAACACCAGTATGATAAGTACTGTCATAACAGTGTTATGACACTAGGATAAAAGGGGTCTAAGGGGCATTCTCTCCGGGGCAGAAGCAAGCGCAGAGCGCCATGCAAGCGGCCACGCCTGAGGCGGTGCTGTCTGTGGAGGAGGAGGAGGCGGTCAGCCGCTGGAATGATCCATCCAGCGATGAAGGGGCAGCACCAGGCGAGAAGGGCAAGGGTCCCTACGGCGGGGGCAACGGGACCGTGTTCGTGATCCCTGACAGCGGGCGCCACGCAGACGAGCAGGGTCGCTGGGAGTACCTGAAGGGCGGGGCCCCGGACTGCGCCAGCCTGGGCTCCGTCTCAGAGCTTCAGGACGAGGGCTCCAGCAGCGAGGACACCCTGAGCCGGGACCTGGAGCGGGTCTCCCTTGGCTCGCTGGGGAAGTGGACCTGGGACGTCCACTCCATCGTCCTGGACCTCAGCACGGCCAACTTCATCGACACGGTCGCCATCAAGACTCTGAGGAACGTGAGTTCTTCAGACACTCTCCTGTTTGAGTGATTAAAGAGGGACAACGCTGAGAGGGAGACAAAGCTTGAGGCTGATGGGATAACTCAACTCTTTACTCTTAGGAGTTACAGCATGTTGACTTGTAACCGGAAGGTTGCTAGTTCAATGTCGAGGTGTCCCTGAGCAAGACACCCTAACCCTAGCTCCTCCCACCAGCCGGGGTGTGTGTGAATGTGTGTGGGAATGGTTGGAAGTTGCTTTGGATAAAAGCATCTGCTAAATGCCCAAAATGTAAATTAAACTTTTGTTTTGGCAGATTTTCCGAGATTTCGATGAGATCTCTGTGGATGTCTACATGGCTGGGTGTCAAGGTACCATAGCAATCTTAATTAGCGTTTGATCATTACATTTGTCTCAGGAACTGATTAAATGCATTGGTAATGCTGCAACCAATGTTTTTTTGTTTTTTTAAACCAATCTTTTTTTTTCCAACTAACCAGTCTATAAATGTAATGAATAATCCCATAAACCAAGAGGCCATACAGTTATCTCTCAAATGACCAAGGAACGCCTGTCTGCTCCCTCCCTTTCTCCGCTGTGGACAACTGTTGCATTGAGGCAGGAATGAGCCATGAGTGCTCTACAAGCTGATCGGCTCAGTCAGACGCCAACAAATTACACTCAAATAAGCTCTTACTAGAGCTCTGCAGTCAAACCTTCAGCACCTTGAAGGGATGTCCTTTGCAACAGAACTTTTATTCACCATTATATTAATTTGAACCATTGTCAAAACTTTAATGTTTTATTTACTGTCCATCCATTTGTTGATGAGGTAATCCTGTCCTTGTCATCCTCCATTATGAAGCCAAAGTGGTAGAGGATCTGGAGGTGGGGGGTTTCTTCACGGAGTCCGTGACCAAGAGACACCTCTTCGTGTCCGTTCACGACGCTGTGCTCTACTGCCAGAACCACCGTGGAGCCGCCACCATCCCCAGCTATGTGGAATACGATGTAGGTCACTCTCTGCCTTCCTCCTGACACAAATCTCCCTATCACCCAGTGGCCCTGATGACCTTAAACATACTTTCTAATCATTCAATGGCCAATTCCTTTTTTTGCAGGAGATTCAGTGCAGCACTGCACTTTAGTTTCTACAGGCCTCTGAAGATGAACCACTTCACGGGATCTCCGCAATCAGCAGAAGGAAGGCCATTTCTGTAGGATTCAGTCATGATTTTGTTCTTAACTGCAACTATTCATATGTGGGGTACAAAATGAAATGCCCAGTACTAGTCAGATTGTGTGGCTAGATTGGAAGAGAAGGTAAATCTAAAAACGTTCATTCTCTGTAAATAATGAAAATAGTGGCAAACGTATTTATTTTTAATCTTGTACTTTAATTAGACAAGGAAAAGTGATAAACTGTGCATTTCGGAATAAAAATCGGACATATAGAGATTGTTGAAGTTCGACATTTTTGCGATGTTGCTACACAGTATTGCTGTTATCAAACAAGTCAAACCATACATAAGAAGGTTATGCACAGACATGCATTGTACTACAATCGTGCAAACTGGGCATTACCGGGTGAGAGATGTAAAGTTGAGGATTTTACAGGATCTGTGTTGACCTTTTAAACTACTTTCTAACATATATAAACGTGTGGATTTCATTCAGGCAACATGACTGCATCATTTATTATTTTCCTTAAAGTGGTTGAGAAGAGATTGGATGAAATGATATTGAACATCTACACACGTCTCCAATAAAACCCATCTGGGTAAACATTTGCATAAGCGCACTGTCTCAGTCCCTGAACTTTCCTCTCTGAAAACAGGGGTTGGACTCAGGAAGCTGTGCACGCAGGATAGCAACATTTGGTAAAGTTGGGTTTTTGGTTTAGGGGTTGGGGCTGTGCTACAAGTCTTGATGAGCGTCATGCATGTCCTGACTGGACACCAGGCCCTCCTCGTCCTCGTCCTGGGCGCTCTGTGAGACCAGCTGCTGGTATCGGACCTGCCGCTGGTAGTCTGGGTCGATGTTGATCCACTTGTTGGCGACCCACTTGGTCCCCCGCGTCACCACACAGCCTCCGTGTAGAGAGTACTGGTCCTGGTCTCCCACCCAGCCTACAGCACATATCATCCCCACCTTGACCACAACATCTCATGCTATTGATACTTTAAACTGTAATACATCGTTTGGAAACAGCCTCTTACATATTATTCAACAAGTATTGGTCACACTTTACAACAAGAGAACAATAACTACCCATCAATCTACTTTAGTTAATGGAGGGATAAGCATGAACTAACAATTAACTAATAGTTAACTAATGGTCTAGTAATTATTTACTAAGGGTGTTCATGGTAACTAATGGCGCATTTCCACTACCACGGCTCGGCTCGATGCGGCTCGGCACGGCTCGGCTCGGCTCGGTTTGGTTGTGTTTCCATTACAACTGGTGCCTCCTCGACGTGGGCGGGGTCGTCATAACACGGCTGCGCGAAACCGCTGTGACGTCATTTACACGGTGCCGAGCAACGTACAAATCCGGAAGACCAGAACAACAACAACAACCACAACAACATCAGAGGAGGACAGCATGGAGGACATGGAGGCGATCGTGTTGCTGCTCACCCTGTGGCTTTTTGTCGCACAGAAGGCAAGAGAAGAGAGCCAGAGAAGACTGGGCCGCGAAACAAAACACTATTGAAAAGTCGCGCGGTTATGACGCTTCAGTGACGACACTCATCGGCCAATCAGTGGAAGGCAGTCGGCTGACGTCACGTTTTAGTAACGCTTCGACTCGCTTGGAACCAGGGTTGAGGTGATACCAAAAAAGTACCCAGTTGCAGGTACTGCGTGCTAGTGGAAACACGCAAATAGCGCGCCGAGCCGAGCCGTACCGAGTAGAGCCGTGCTAGTGGAAATGCGCCATAAATGTGTTCCTGATAACCAAGTTATAATTGAATATGGTTAGGGGATTGGAGTTAACCGTAACCTTATTAAATACTGTTTTGATTGAGACCCTGGTTACCATGAGCAGGGTGAACTCCGTACCTTTGCCGTCAGAAAGGTAGTTGTACCAGAACACAGCTGTCCCTCTGGTGGGCTTCACCCTCAGGTTGCTCCTCTCACAGTTCCTCCTGGTGTCCAGAAGATCCACATCGTTCTGGATCAGAGACTGTAGAACACACCCATACACAAACACACACACACACACACACACACACACACACACACACACACACACACACACACACACACACACACACACACACACACACACACACACACACACACACACACACACACACACACACACACACACACCGACAAACACAGTGTGTCACAGTGAACAATCAATTATAAGGACATGGTCCACTAGACGCTGGAGCCATGATTTACTCAACGAGTAACAGAATGAGTTCAGACAAGTCAGCATGCTTTATACCGGCCACACAGACACACACACAAACACACCACTTCTTCATAGGTGCCGTTGTCAGCCACAGGGAAGGCGGTCTCCCCCCCGCCCTCCACGGAGTTCAGGTAGAAGAGGACCGTGATGTACCTGGGTGTGCCACACACATTTCAACATCTGTGTGAGTGAGTGCACCATGAACAAAACAATGAGCAGTCTGCCACATCAACGACAATCTACAGTCACACAAAAATGATCCAGACACATTTATAATGTAGGCACACCGGTGGCGAGGTGTGTGTGGACGTGTGGACTCTGTCTGGACTGCGGTGTAGAGAAAGTCAAGCTTGTCAGACAGCTATAGTAATGCTACAGTGTAGGGATAAAGCCAAGTGCAATCAACAATCATTCTAATGCTCATACATAACAACGGCCTAAAATACATCTCATAGTTGCCTCACCCCACCCCCAAACCTTGTTTTATTTCTCAGACCAAAACACATTTGATTTAATCACATAGAGTTTGACTTCCATCTGAAACACTGAGTTCCTCAACGCTTTGAGCAGTTCCAGACCGCTCACCTGCAGGAGGTCTCGAAGGGGGTGGAGGCGTTCGCGGCGGGTCTGGTGTGCGTGCAGGCTGTCTCGGGGTACACCGGGCCGCTGTCGTGGTGGGCATGGTAGTGCCCCCCCTGCTGGTAGCGGACCACCTGCAGCGGCTCGCTCAGGTCCACCAGGGGGTCTGGGAGCTGGGTTAGGCGGACCACCCTGTCACATCAGGCCCCCTATGTTATCAGCTGAATCACTGCCGCACATTCATCACAAAAGCTGCCCGGGTCCTTTTGCATTGAAAGCGATGGTTCATCTGGATTTTTCCCACATCACTAAAAGAATTACACATCCTGATGTGCGAGTGTGACTGACTGAACATTTACGACGCGATAACTGTTTGTCAAATCAGTTCAACCAATCATAATCAGGAGCTTTGTTATTGTCATCATGGCCGATGTGCATGTTGGAGGACTTGAGGAAGTTACAGCATGTACAGTATATGCTTCTCAACCACAGTACTGACCGCCTCCATAGTGGTGAACTACATCTACGGACCTATGATTATCGCCATCTGTAACAAGTATTCTTTAATCTAGATAGCAGTCGGCGCTACAAGCCCATGTTTACTTGCATTGCGGTACGGGACTATAGGTTGCTTTTGATAGCATAAAGGTGTGAAGGTGTATCGTGCAGTTTGGTTTCAGATACCAACTTTCTGTAAAAGAATGATAGCCAACTTTTATTTATCGAACAGAGAAACCACCTACCTCTGCTTGATGATCTGGAGGAGGGTGGGGGGGGGTCCCTACCTCTGTTTGATGATCTGGAGGAGGGGGGGGGGGGGGTCCCTACCTCTGCTTGATGCTCTGGAGGAGGGAGTGGTGGGGGGCGGGGGTCCCTACCTCTGCTTGATGCTCTGGAGGACGGGGGGGGGGAGGTCCCTACCTCTTGGATGCTCTGGAGGAGGAGGGGGGGGGGGGTCCCTACCTCTCTGCTTTGATGCTCTGGAGGAGGGGTGGGGGTCCCTACCTCTTGATGCTCTGGAGGACGGACGGACGGACGGGTCCCTACCTCTGCTTGATGCTCTGGAGGACGGGGTGGTGGGGGTGGGGGTCCCAACATCTGCTTGATGCTCTGGAGGACGGGGGGGGGGGGGGGGTCCCTACCTCTGCTTGATGCTCTGGAGGACGTGGGGGGTCCCTACCTCTGCTTGATGCTCTGGAGGACGGGGGGGGCTCCGGGGCCCTGCTCCAGCCAGGTGTGGTGGCTGTTCCTCACCAGTTGGCTGCTCTTCACCCCTCCCTTCAGCAGGAAGCGCTGGAAGGCGTCGCTACTCAGCTGCCTGAACTCCTCCAGGCTCAGGAGGCCTTCACAGACAACACCAACAACAAGGGGTTCACATGCAGTTTAAATCAGCAGTGCTCTGTGTCCATCTTCTGTTAATTACGATCACGATCACGATAGTGATCGGCCTGATCACTGATGGAGACAAGAAGGCCTACAGGAGCGAGGTCGACCGCCTGGTTCAGTACAGCTAGGGCAAAAACCTCGCTCTCAACGCTGACAAAATCAAAGAGCTGGTGGTGGAGAAGAAAGGAGGAGGAGACAGACTCAAGACCTCATCTTCATCAATGGTTCTGCTGTGAAGAGGGTAGACAGCATTAAGGACCTGGGGGTCCACATCACCAAAGACCTCGTCTGGGAGGAGCCCACCAACCAGGTGGTTAAAAAGCAGAGCGATGCCTCTATCACCTTAGGTAGCTGAAAAGGTTTGGCTTGGGGTCCAAGTTCCTGGGGGCCTTCTTCAGAGGCACAACAGAGAGCCTCTTGACCGGATGCATCAACGCCTGGTAAAGGAACTGCACTGCTCAATGCTGCATCCAAAGGGTAGTGTGGACTACCAGCCTCCTCCGACCCAATTCTACCAGATCAGTTCAATGTGTTTTGCACAAGGTTCGAAGCCCCGCGTGGATTACAGACTTCCTCACCAACAGGACTCAGTATGTCAGGCTGGGCCCTCATCTCTCATAGCCCTGCACAGTTAACACCGGTGCCCCCCGAGGGTTGTGTGCTGTCCCCCCCCTGCTCTTCTCCCTGTATACCAATGACTGCACCTCTGGAGACCCTTCTGTCAAAACCATCAAATATGCAGACGACACCACCATAATAGGCCTCATCTCCAACAACGACGAGTCAGCCTACCGCAGAGGGGTCAGCCTCCTGGAGTCCTGGTGTGCGGCCAGTAACCTGGAGCTTAACATCAACAAAACAGTGGAGATGATAGTGGACTTCTGCAAAAAGCCCCCCCGACTCATCCTCCTCTGGTCATTAACAACTCATCCGTTACTGTGGTAGAGCACTTAAGTTCCTGGGCACAACCATCCCCAACACACTCCATTGGGACAATAACATCCCCCAAATAGTGAAGGAAGGCCTGAAAGGACTACAGATCAGTCCCCCCATCGTCTGGTTCGCCTCTGCGTCAGCCCGTGCAAAGGCCAGGCTACAAAGAGTCGTCCGGGCAGCCGAGCGGATCCTCGGCCGCCCCCTGCCCCCCATCATGGACCCCTTCAGCTCCAGGACCATTAACCGAGCTGGGAAGACTGTGGCTGACCCCTCCCATCCTGCCAATAGTCTGTTTAATCTTCTTCCCTCTGGAAAGCAGTACAGGGCTATTATGTCCAAAACATCACGTCACCTCCACAGTTTTCTCCCCCAAGCAATAGCCCTCCTAAATAACTCTTAAACTTGGACACCATTGCACTTTAATTTTATTTAACACTGCACTATCTCCATTCCTATTCATTTATTGCTCATAATGGTACTGTTTGTCCTTGTATTGTGTTTTTGTCTCTCTGTTTTACTGCGTGTTGCCTGCATGGAGAAGACCAAAGCAAATTCCTAGTATCTGTATTCATGGCGAAAATAAAGTTGAATTGAATTGAATTGACAGCTGAGAGAGTCAGCGGATGTGAGCTTCCCTCCATCCAGAACACGCAGAAGGTCCGGTGGGTCAAGAAGGCGCTCACAATCACCAAGGACCCCAGCCACCCCAACCACAAACTGTTGGAGCTGCTGCCGTCTGGGAAACGGTACCGAAGCCTCAGCCAAAACCCAGAATATGAGGAACATCTTTTTCCCCCAAACGGCTCCTGGAGAGTCCACTAACCACCATCCGACCCCACGCACAATACCACAAGAGACTATTCAAATACATATTTACATATTTACTGAATTTATTTACTGTAATTGCAACATTTTTGCACTGCACTGTATTTAGCAATACAATCAACTTTGGCTGGTACCACTACCACTCGATCACTTTACACTTCTGTTACTTATTTTCCTTACTTATTTTTTACTTATTTTTAACTAAATGTATCTATTTACTTTATATTGTATTGTTGCTACTATGTGTGTGTTGAGGTACCAACCAAGCATAATAATTGTATTCTTGTGTACTAAGATTGTGATAAAAGTAATTCTGATTCTGATTCAGGTAACTTTCCCTCCTGTGATGAACATAATGAAATCTAAAGTAAGGTAAGGTAAGAGCTCTCAGGTGGGGGCTGATGGCGGTGTCAGGGATGTCAGGTTAAAGCTCTCAGGTGGGGGCTGATGTCAGGTTAAAGCTCTCAGGTGGGGGCTGATGTCAGGTTAAAGCTCTCAGGTGGGGGCTGATGTCAGGTTAAAGCTCTCAGGTGGGGGGTGATGTCAGGTTAAAGCTCTCAGGTGGGGGCTGATGTCAGGTTAAAGCTCTCAGGTGGGGGCTGATGTCAGGTTAAAGCTCTCAGGTGGGGGCTGATGTCAGGTTAAAGCTCTCAGGTGGGGGCTGATGTCAGGTTAAAGCTCTCAGGTGGGGGCTGATGTCAGGTTAAAGCTCTCAGGTCTTACCATTGTGGTCCTTGTCAGCATGGATCCCGGCGTAGATCTCTCTCAGACTCTCTGGTGTGAGCCAGATGCCCTCCCTCACCCGGGAATGGGTCAGAATCTGAGCCAGTCGGAGGTCAGGAGGTCCAGAGGTCAGGGGGTTCAGAGGTCAGTGGTCATGAGGTCCATTTCAAACAAAAAGGAAAACAAACAAGACAACATGAACTATTTCTCAAAGCACCGAGCTGCAGCCTCACAGACCCCCTTAGAGCAGACGCCCACCTCGCTGAGCTGCAGCTGTCCGTCCTGGCTGATGTCCAGTAGGCTGAAGATCTCGTCCGGGCTGAGGTCCAGCTCCTCGGCCAGCTCCTCCTGGCCCTCCTGCACCATCAACTGGCTCTCCACCAGCCCCTTCAGCTGAGCCAGCTGCATCACCACACCACACTCAGCATCCGACAGGAACCCCGGGATCTCTGCACACACACACACACACACACACACACACACACACACACACACACACACACACACACACACACACACACACACACAACACACACACACAAACACACACGCACAGGCTGACTCAGAGAGAGAGGGAGAAGGAGAGAGAGAGAGAGAGAGAGAGAGAGAGAGAGAGAGAGAGAGAGAGAGAGAGAGAGAGAGAGAGAGAGAGAGAGAGAGAGAGAGAGAGAGAGAGAGAGAGAGCAGAGAGAGAGAGAGAGAGAAAAAATACACGATTGCATTTTTCTAGCAGAAAACACACACACACACACACACACACACACACACACACACACACACACACACACACACACACACACACACACACACACACACACACACACACACATTTAGAATATACTTAAATTACTCTGAAGCCTATATGTTGACTCTTGTGGACTAGATGCGACTAAATGTGAATGGACCTCGTGCTCTTAGTGTTCCTCACCAAACAGAAGCGGTTTCAAACTCAGTGTCCGCATCTCGTGCACTTTATCAGGCACGAGAGACAGCTTCTGCACGTGTCCTACCTGGTAGAGGTAAAGAACACCTGTTCATTATCATTGAGAGAAGGCTGGGCAGATATGAATAACATCATAACCTAGATGATTATCAGTGTATTAAAAGCATGCAGAGATCGCAGACCTTAACCCCGTCTATTCGTGGAAGAAAAAACTCCCGCACAGCCTCTGGCTCTTGGGGTCCGAGAGGCGGCTGCTTGAGGCTGTCTGGTGCCCCCTGGTGGCTCCGGGGGTCGGAGTCTTCTCCTCCGCTGTTGTGATTCTCGTAGAGTTGCGCTATGCCATTCATGACGCACATGTGAAAGAACACCAGCACAAACACAAAGTAGGAGCGACCGCCCATGGTGGTCCTCTGAAGGATTCCCCTAGCGGGGCCCCCTGGACTCGCCCCGGGGTCGCTCATGTTCTCCGGGGTTCAAACCAAAGCATGCAGGCGACTTCCGTGGGTCATCGTGGCCGTCAGCAGCAGCAGGTCCGGCAGACCAACGCACCTCACGCCCATTGGACTTTCCGCGTACTTTCAGAGGCGGAGTCGCTCCGTGGAGTTCAGTCCACTCGTAAGTGTCGAGTCCACGCCGAGGGTGGTCGACCCGGTATCCCACAGGATGTTTAATGCTGTGAGGTCGGGTAAGATCCCGTCTGGACCGTCATCGTTCCTCCAGAAGACGGGCTTGTTTACAACGCAGCAGTGGTTGAGTCAGCAGCAGCAATGCGCAGTGCGTACCGAGCCACCAGGCTGACACGCACAGCCTGAAACACCAGATAGCTCCTTACTCAAATGATGGAAACGCTGCTTCATCGCATCACATGCTTCTTGCACGTTTAAAAGAACTCGTAAAAACAACACCTTCCACAGCTGTGGTCTGGAGTGGTCCACTACACAGCCTGCATGTTTTTCCTCAGTCGCGCATAGCACCCGCGGCCGCGACACATGCATCCAGCTGGCTGCTTTGTGTGAAATGCTGCCCTCTGGTGACTTTAGGAGTTAATTGCACCATGTCTCAGCCATCGTTATTTATGTAGTCTATTCTAGGACATTAGGACCTATTAGCAGCCTATTCCATGGACCATTGCATATAATGGGTATATGAAGTTGGTTAAAAGGAGAAACAAAGAAATCTTAACTGCACATGATCTGCATTTGCATAAAATGACATTGAAAGTATTCAATGTAACCCTAATCAATGTCATAAGCCAACCTCACATTTAGAATCCTAATTATTTATATATAACAAGAGTTTAAGAAGCTCTGATCTTCCTCTTCTTTACTGTACGCCAACATCCTCAACATGCAAATTCAACCATGGATCTATTATTACACTGTCAACACTTAACGCCCATGAATGAACACACACATGTGCATGCATGCAGAAGATTACATGCTCATCCATGCATGAAGGCATGCACATGCAAGCACACGTGTTCACACATGCACACACACATCTCCTCAGCGTCCTGAAGAGTCATGTTACATGCCACTTGAAATTGAAACCCATTTAAAATGGGAAGTAAGCTGACCTTAATTCACTTGGAATAAGTAATAAATCATAAATATCCTAAAAGTCTTTATTTTAGGCCCAGTATGGCATACAACGGTTCTTGGAATGCCTTTTATGTAGGCAAAGGCAAAACAAAAAAGTAACTGTAAATATGTACACACTGGTATCAATAAAAAAAGCAATCCATCCTCCAATCTGCTAATTTAAGCCTCGGTTGCAGGTCCATTGGTCACACTTCAAAGATTCATTCTGTCCTTTCATCATGTAATAATAATTGTGTTAGGAGGAGATGGAGACAGAGCTCCTCATCCCATCCGCACCCGAGGAGAAGTGCTTATTTTCTCTGGTCAGGGCGAATCATCCTCTGAGAAACAGGTCTATATAATGCAGCTACAACTTCAGATCTTCGGTCAATTAAGTGTTAATGTTAATATACATTATCCTAAACTCTCAGCTGACGGAGGAACTGAGGTCCATCACTGCAGACAAAACACCCCAGCAATGTAACACGATATAGCGCTGTTTCAGCTGGCAAAACCATACCTGGTGAAGCGATATCCCTGTTACACGTCACCTGGCTGCCCCACTCCACCTAGGGGACTTTTACTGGGCTCTCCAGACAAGGACGCAGGGTGGTGATGTTAAATCTGGTTCATTGTGATGTTTGTAGGTAATAAAAGAGTGTGGATATGGCTGGCTTAGCCTGTGCACACTGTTACTCAATGTGCAGCAGGTGTGCAGCCTCACCCACTCAGAGTCCAATCAGACCCAGCAAGGTGAGGCTGTTTCAACCAGCCACCATCAGTACACTCACCCACACATGGCAAAACATAAGATTCTGAAATCCCAATTCGAGGCCACTTGAGACAACGGACCAACCTGCATCTTAAAAAACAAGATGAAGGCTTATAATTGGATGTCCAAACTCCATGAACAAGACTTACTGAACCACAAGAGATTCAAGAGTTGAACACTGAGCCGGCCACAATGGATATAGAGCCTGGAATAGAACTCTCCAATCATTAAACACTTGGGGTCCGGATTCCAAAAAATATCTTGATAACTCTTTAGATATCCGTATATGGATTTACGTTACTCGTGCGAGTTTGACCTCACAAACCTCACAAAACATCCAGAAGCACACACCAACCTGTGAACTGGAAAGTCTTCTCTGGATGACTGTCGCTTTGGTGATCCAATCAGGACTTCAGGGAGGGAGTGATGCTGAGACAATCTGAACACTGACAGCTTTTCATGACACGGCCTCACGTGTACAAAGAACCGTTCAGGAGGCTGCTGACGTAGGGGGCTGAGGAGGCTGCTGACGTAGGAGGGCTGAGGAGGCTGCTGACGTAGGAGGGCTGAGGAGGCTGCTGACGTAGGAGGGCTGAGGAGGCTGCTGACGTAGGAGGGCTGAGGAGGCTGCTGATGTAGGAGGGCTGAGGAGGCTGCTGACGTAGGAGGGCTGAGGAGGCTGCTGACGTAGGAGACACAAACACACCATCGGTGTGTCAATATGTGTATTAACCGATGTTATAGTCGCATTGGATAAAAGCGCCTGCTAAATGCCCTAATTGTTATCAGACATGTGTAATATAATTTTACAAATAGCAACAATCCCATACGCCTACACCGGTTTTATTGTATTTTTAAAGGTGATATGTACTTGACCTGTAGTTTTTCCAGGGGCCGACAGAGAGGACAGTGGAGATTCTATGTCCAGTTACGCCCCGGGAAAGACTTCCTCTGAGAGACGGGGTATCGCTTAGCGGCGCCCCCTGCGTAATTTGGGGGCTGCCGGGTTCGCCCATTTTATTCATTCAAGGGTTAATCAAGCATTAAGAGATTTCAAAATATAGAGATGTATATTGTGCGTCACGATATAGCCTAAAAATATCGTGATATATACCTCCCAGCCCTATAAATAGCTACACACAAAAATAATGGAAAAAATTACATGAAAAAATGTTTGCACATAGCAACATTGTTTTCTAGGAAATAACAAGACATGCTATAAATGGGTAATTAATCAATGTTTGATGTGAATGCCTTTCCAACTTCTACCTTAAGGATTATTTATTTGTTTGTTGTGAGCCAATTAGTGCGGGATGTTTGCTGGGTTGATGTGCGGGGTCACGGTGTATGCAGGAATCTTCTTGGGCTGGATGAGCGAGGCGTGGCAATGAGGAGAGATGGAATTCTACCAAATAAATTCGGAACACAGCCTCTTGAACCCAATATAAGTGCCGTGGGGGATGGGTACTTTCTTCTGATGCAGCTGGGCACCCCTCTTCTCTTCTCACGGTCAAGGCGCTTTCCTTTGAGCGCTGGGACACTGCACTGCCTGGAGCAGAGGAGAGGGTCTCAAAGTATGAAGCCAGACTCAATGATGCCACATTATGTACCCAGACATTTCTAGGTAAAGAAATTGCATGCATGTAAATATGTTAGGTACCCTGACTCGATGGATGGTGGCCCATTTGGTCCCTGTAATCTCCTCCAGTTTATTTTGGGCACATGAAAGAATTTCTCCAGCAAGGCCCCTCCGCGGACACTACTACGTTGTGTAGTGTTCGCGGTATCCTCCACACATGGAGATCCCCGATATGGGGCAGCAACAGGTCCCATGCTCCCCAGCACCCCAACACTTCATCCTCTGTGGGCATAGGGGCACAGCACCAACAGGAACAACACCAGGCTCTGGGAGGTTCAACCTCCTCTGCCTGGCGCCTATCCCTCCCTCTCCTCATCCACTCTTCAACTCCTTCAACCGTATACTCTAATAAATAAAAGTGGCCCTTTAAATCGAAGCAGTTATCAACATAAGCAAGAGTTTTATTCCTCTGTAGGGATTCTTTCGCTAATATTGTCAGGCACTTATAATACAAATCGGAGCATCTCAGTGGCAAAACAAGCACTGATAGGGCCTGGAGGTCCTACGGGGTGAGCTTGCCAAAAGGATTATATTGCAGCCAGTTCCACGAATTTCCGCTTCAACGTTTGCTAAATACTGGACCAATGTCAAAGATTGTTGGACTCAAAAGACTCAAAATGAGAGAACATTTTTATCCAGAATCAAAAATTCAGAATTGTTCATTTAAGTTAACCTACTAAACTGGGAGTGGGTTTTTCCTTTCGCCTGCCCACCAAAGCTCAAGCTAGTGTGACGTAGGTTCTGATAACGTTTGACGTTGACCCTCAAACTTGCTCGTTTGCAAACCCATTTGACTGTCTATTTCTAAAACCTTTTATGACTGTTGACACTGATTGGATGGCAATCATTTTTCCTTGTATTAAGAAGTTCTGCTAAAATTGGGCTGGTGGTTTACAAAGCCAAACAGAGGCCTCAGCAGGGCACATTATCCCATACTGTACTATCCCCATGCATATAAAATAATGACAGGCCAGACACACAAATGCAATCAAACCTACTTTTATTGATTCAATGAATGTGTACTTCACATGCTGCAGTGGACACCTAACAAGATATTCATATTGTATGACTTCCTGCTATGACCTTGGGTTTTTTCTCATTCCTCAGCATCCTTGGCCTAGAATAAAAGACAGTGACAGATGAAACATAATTGACAAATCATTTGGATTTGTCATTTATGCCAAAAAAGAAGGTGAACACATTATGTAGCCCTCTCTGAAGTCAATGTTTTAGAATATTCTTCATATTCAGTGCCTGTGAAGAAGCAATGCCTGCATCAAGCTAAATGTTGGTTACTTTAAAAGACAGCCTAGCTTTGGTATAAGTAGCAAGAACAATATTGACTAAGGAATAAATAATTCCTTAGCCAACCAAATTGCTAACCTGTGTCTGGAGAAGGGTGTAAAAATAGGAAACATGGAGTTTGAGGCTCGCTGGAGAGAGGAATGAAGGAAGTTGCAGGAGCACTCAACTACAGGGTTCTAGTGGCTTATAATGTTTTGGAGCCACATAATTGAAAGTATCGGCAAATATCCAAAAATGAATGACACAAATGTATTTATTATTTTTGTTATGCCATTGCCTATTGTAAAGGATGTGGGATTTTCATTAATAATATATTTGGATTATTACCGTCTTCATGGCTGTGACCAAACATCTTGTCTCTTGTTATTGTTGCGTGTATGCAATGGATGTGGTCAGATTTGTTTAGCTCAATCATTTTTATCTGTTCATTTGAAGGCTTTTAATATAAGGCATGTTGTTTTCTTAATTGTATGTTGATGTTACCTCAAATTATCAAAAGCGATGATTGCAGTTATCATTCTTTGTAAATACTTTTTCATTTAACTTTAACTTTTTGTGTCATTTTATATATTAATTATTTTTGGAAGGTATACCGTTAATATTCCTTTGCAATTAGTGGATGCTTTTTCAGTATTCATTACATAAATGTACAATCTTTTTTTTCTAACTATTCAATACGCTATACACTCTATTTTACACAATCACAAAAACATATATGTTACATTCCATACTTAGGAGAGGTCTACCTAATTAAGGCCCCAATTACACAGAATGATTTTTAACAGCTATGGGGCTTTTTGGTAATTGTCATCAACAGGGACCAAGCATCTAACTGATACTTACTACCCCAAGTAAACAATGTCAACTCTAGAGAAAAGTGGCCAATGGCAAGAGGTGTTTTGATGTAGATGTTCCATGCTTGCTTTGCATTAGTGAGAAGGTGTGGCAGGCTGCACTGGTTTCTAAGGCTTCAACAAACGAGACAACGAGGTGCCTCTCGCATTTACAGCCTGCAAAGCATTTTGGTTTGATCGGCGCTTAATGTTTTTCTTAAGACAAAGTACAAAGAACCTGTAGGATAGTTGTAACAAACGATACTACACTAGTACTCTACGGCCCGACGTATAGTGCTAGCAGCTAGCTAGGCTTATTTAAACCACGAGGTGCTACAGTTACCTTGCCAAATTCACGACTCTTGGTTCTCAGCTTGTTGACCTGGGACTCAGAAACATCAGCGCGTTCCTGAGCTTCTTCCAGCTCGTGCTGAACCTTTCTGTACCTGGACAGGTGGGTGTTGGCCTGCTCCTCCTGTTTCATAAAACGTGTGTGTTAAATAGTGAACGGTTTAACCAAAACGTTGGTTATATGAAGGGCAAAGGGAGTGTGACTCACAGACTCCTCAGCCTGCCTCTTGTAGGCCTTCATCTTCAGCTGCAGCTTGTCCACCAGATCTTGGAGTCTGCAGATGTTCTTCTTGTCCTCATCACACTGCAGGAAAAGCAAATATCAAGGGGCTGGGGTTTAAATGAGAATTAGTATTCTATTTCCATGAAAAATTATGATAATTATGATAATGCAAATGATTTTTTAAAAGCAAAAAAAACGTTCGACTGAGACCTCTAGGATGTGTGCCAGGTCAACTACAGGGTTCTAGTGGCTTAGTGTCGCTACCCCCGGTGTCGGTGTATGCTACCATAGCTAACTCTATTAGCTAGTAAGAGAGTAGGAGCATTATAATGAAATTCTCTACACACGTTGTAATATACATTTTTAATTTCCTCAGTTTACTGCATATTGCATATATGGTCATTGATGTTCCTCATATTGCCCATTTCAATTTATTTAATTTTTTCCATTTATTTTATGTATGCCGCTTTGTTTTGCCTTACCTTTGGCACTATTTAGAATTGATTTATTGTAATAGTAATCTTATTTTGCCTAATTTGATCCTTTTGTTCTTGTGTTTAGGAGATGACACAATTTAGATTCCTCTCTGTGTCTGGCACATGTTTTGAAATTGACAATAAAGTTGGCTTTGACCTAACGTTGGACAATTTGAATAATTTAAGTACACATTCAACACAATACATAACAAAGGTGTACGTCTTTTTTAGATATTCTAATGCAGAAATGATATACATGATATCCCTCTTTCCCTCCAGGCAACTTTTTAAGATATGGTGACAAAATGTCATAGAACACTATGTTTAAGGTATGTTCAATTAAAAGGTTTAAAAATAAAATAAATATGACCACTTTAAATGTCCCATGGCATGCTACTTTGTGGATGCTTTAATATAAATATTAGTGGGCCCCTAACATAGCATATGAATACATTCCTGAAATTCAGCCGTGGTGCAAAATTAAAGCCACTACGAGCCAGTCGCACATTGAGCTTTTCCCAAACCCGCTGTTTCGGTGTCTGTAGCTTTAATGCAAATGAGGAGGAGCGAGGCGGGTCAAAGAGGAGGGTGGGGGTGTGGCCCTGAGCAGCTTGCGGCCACGGTACCATGCACTCTGTTTACAGTGGATGTATCGCAATGGCGAGGCGCACACAGCCTTTGGCCATGTTCTGTAAATATTCTAGAACACACGGGAGTCCTGGAGCTCTATATCTAAATAATAGTATATTATACGTAGATATCTATACCATATAATATACAGTATATTATCACAGACAAAAGCTGTGTGCGCCTCCAGACAATCTTATGAATCTCAAACGTCGGGTTCTCCAACGTCGCTGGTACTTCCACTTCCACATCAATCTGAAGTAGTCTGAACCACGACATGGAAGAGGAAGGGATTGTTGGCCGCGATGTTGACCGCGGTTGTCTCCCGACGAAGCCTCGCTGCCTGCTGCCGAGGGACCAGCGCCTTGGGCAGCGGGCAGCGCTTAGGCACCACCGCCTCGGTAGCGGGCAGCTGGAAGTGCTGAAGCACCACGGTAGTGCCTCGGGGTGGTGGTGCCTCGCAGCAGTGGGCAGCGGGGCTCCATCGGGAGACAATCGCGGTGAACATCGCGGCCAACAATCCCTTTCTCCTCCATGTCGTAGTTAATGTAGGGAGTCAAAGCCAAAGTTCCTTTCCCCCAATTCCTTCCTTCATTGCTGAGATAACCCCCACTATGAGTCTCGTTGTGAAAATACCAGAGACGTCAGAGAGTCTGACGTGTTATGCGCAATAACACCAACAGTGTACAACACTTGCGTTACAGTCCTGGACCTCTTTATCTAAATAATATCATATTATGCATAGATATCTATATCATGTAATACATATTATCACGGCAAAAATCTGTGTGCGCCTCCAGATGATGAATCTCAAACGACTGCGTCGGGTTCTCCGACATCTCTTGTTCTTCCACTTCCTCATCAATCTGAAGTAGACTGAGAGATTGATGAGATAACCCCCACTACAGTCTTGTTGTGGAAATACCAGAGACGTCAGAGAACCCGACGTGTTATGCGCCATAGCAAAAACAACAGCAGAACGGTTATCCAAATAACAAAGAAGTGTACAGCACTTGCGTTACAGTGTGTGTATTCACATACACACATGTGGCGCTCGCACGGTCGTAGCAAAGCAGAGAAAGGGGAGGTAAAATTTGAAATCGGCGCATCTGGGCATTGTTTTTTCAAAGGTAGCTAGTGCTTGTTTTACACCTAACGCGATTTCTAGCTACTGGGGAATCATAGGCAGGCTAGGGGAACTCATATTAAGGTCAGAAAACCTCATGAAGTGACATTTTCATGATATCAATTTTCAAAGCAACGGCAATTGGTTTGGCAATGAATGGAGCCCAATCAATCTATCCAAAGCATTAACATACCTGATATGATAGCTCCTTTACTTTCCTCTCATATTTGCGGACTCCCTTGATGGCATCCGACCCCCGCCTCTGCTCAGCCTCACATTCAGTCTCCAATTCACGAACCTGTGATGCAGATGGAAGGTTTTTTAATTAGACATGAACAAGCAAGCAAAGCTAAACATAGAGAATTGCCAACATTTTGCAATATTTCTCCAAACACCTACCCTAGCCTCCAGTTTCTGGAGCTGCTTCTTGCCTCCCTTCATGGCCAGGCTCTCAGCTTCATCCAGACGGTGCTGCAGGTCCTTCACTGTGACCTCCAGGTTCTTCTTCATCCTCTCCAGGTGAGAGCTGGTGTCCTGCTCCTTCTTCAACTCCTCCGCCATCATGGCAGCCTAACAGAACGACAAGAGGAGGCGTTGGAGTTTACACTCATCAATGATTGAAACCTGAGAGCTTCAACATAACATGAATGTATTTGACTATGACTGAACTCACGTCAGTGATGGCCTTCTTGGCCTTCTCCTCTGCGTTTCTGGCTTCTTGAACCGTGTCCTCAACTTCTCCTTGGATCTGGACAAGGTCGGTCTCCAGCTTTTTCTTGCTGTTGATGAGGCTGGTGTTCTAAACCACAATGAGAACTGATTACATAATGTTCATTTTATTATGCTCCTCCATTATTTCATGAAGGAACTCCTCGGTTACCTGGGAGTGGAGCAGTCCCACACGCTCACTGGCGTCCAGCAGCTCCTGCTCAGCCACTTTGCGGCCCCTCTCGGTCTGCTCCAGGGCTGCCCTCAGCTCCTCGATCTCAGCCAACATCAGGTTGTTCCTGCGCTCTACCATGGCAACCTGCTCCTTCATGTCTTCTTGTCCTCTCAGGGCATCATCAAGGTGCAGTTGGGCATCCTGAAATAGGAAGAGGGATATTGGTCAACTGTGAAATATTTAAAGTTTAGTTGTTTAGCAACCCTTTATTAGCCCTATGCTCTGAGTACCTTAAGCTGTCCCTGGACGTTTCTAAGTTGTTTCTGGGCTTCAGAAGCCTGGCGGTTGGCGTGGCTCAACTGGATCTCCATCTCATTGAGATCTCCCTCCATCTTCTTCTTGATTCTCAGAGCATCATTTCTGCTCCTGATCTCTGAGTCCAAATTACTCTGCATGGAGTCGATCACCCTCAGGCTGTTCCTCTTGATCTGCTCCATCTCCTCATCCTTCTCTGCCATCTTCCGGTCTACCTCGCCCTTGATCTGGGTAAGCTCCAGCTGAACACGAAGAATCTTGGACTCCTCATGTTCCAAGGTAGCCTTGATGAAAGAAACATATTTGTGATGTGATGGGATTTTTGAAACAGAGAAGACGTGAAGAAATGTGATAATAGACCATACCTCTGCCTCCTCCAGAGAAGTCTGCAGTTCAGACTTCTCAACCTCTACAGTCTTTTTCCCCTTCTCCAGTTCGTGAATAGTTTTACCAGTTTCTCCCATCTGCTCAGACAGGTCGGAGATCTCCTCTGCAAGGGAAAAAGTAGGACCAAAAAGGAAGGATAATCATTGTATTTGAGTTTGGTTTATTTTTTGGTTTGCCGTTCGCTTGTTGGTTTCAGATTATATATTTACGTTGCAGGTTCTTGTTCTCCCTCTTGAGGGTCTCAAGCTGGTCCAGAGATTCTTCGTAGGAGTTCTTCAGCTTGAACATCTCAGTGCTCAGAGAGCGAGCCTCTTTCTGAGCTCCCTCCAACTCAGCCTGGGTCTCCTCATATTTCTGCTTCCACTCAGCAAGAACCTGCAAGTTCAGAGGAAACGCTGAGCATCCTATTGTATTGACTGATCAATGTACCAAGCTCATATGAAATGAGGGACAATCGGGTTGGTTCCCCTTCAAAAAACTATCCAACCTAACCTCGGACATACAACATACAATTAATCCGTACAGTGGGTGTTTTTAGGAGGATAAGGGAACTCTGACCAAATCAGTCTGGAGTCGTTACACCCCTAGTACCTTGTCAAAGTTCCTTTGTTTCTTGTCAAGGTTGGCCAGCCAGAGCATTAGCTCTCTCCACATCAATCATCAGGTCTTCCACCTCACCAAGCAGCCTCTGTTTAGTCTTTTCCAGAGAAGCACATTTGGAATTTGTGGCCTCTACAGCCTCCTCTGCATCCTGAAGACGCTGGGCAAGCTTTTTCCTGAATTAGAAATTACATTTAGCATCAGGCCTACACCATAACCAGTACAGTCCTACAGATAGAGAGGAAAACCTATTGATTTACTTTGCTTCCTCCAGTTCCTCAGTGCGCTGAATGGCGTCAGTCTTCGTATTTGCTCCCTCCACTTGAGCCACCTCGCTGTTGGCCTTGGACATCCCCCGCTGCAGCTCAGCCTTGGCCTCCTGTTCCTCCTCAAACTGCTCTCGGAGCAGGTCGCAGTCATGGCGGGACGACTGGACTGAATGGGCGAGGGCGTTCTTGGCCTGAATTCAGATAAAAAATTATAATATCTATATCCACCTTTGTTGTGGATGTTTTTTGTCTCGAATAAAGTTTGCTGTGATATCGTAAAACAATACCTTGACTTCCTCCTCAATGTGTCTCTTCAACTCCTCAATCTGCTGAGTGTAAGCCAGCTTGCCTCGTGTCAGCTGAGAAATAAGCGCTTCTTTCTCCTCGTGCTGGCGGCCGAATTCACCTAAATAGAAAACATGTATTGTTCAAAATGTCCCCAAGTCCCCAAGTCCATCACCATGACATCATTGAGTTTAGTGCTTGATAATTATGCTAAATCATTCAAAGCGTAAATTAATCTGGGTTTAAAAAGTAGTACTTTGGAAGAACCAAAAACATAAATATTTAAAAAGACGATCTACATTCAATCTTTGGAGATCTTGCCACTTTAAAGGAGAAGCAAGTTCCGAAATAATTTTTCTTTTTTTTTGAAAACGGTCCAGTCTGTCTTAGAAGTTTTGGTGAACATTGCTCTGTTGTTTATGACTAAAATAGAATGTAAAATACAAGACGTCTGCCACTTCTGGGTATTTTTCAAGTGGCATTCTTCTAAAGGCCACAACCCCTCCTTGCAGTTGATCCAACCAATATCTCATATTTTTTCGCAGCAGGCCTCCTGCTAAAATGTTTACCTACCCTTTAAACATGTGATGTTTATTCCTTACCATTTTCTGTTTGCAGTCTTGCCCTTTGCACACTTAGATCGTTAACTTGTCGGACATGCTCGTCATTTTTGCTCTTGAGCTCACTCAGTTGATCCTCAAGGGTACGAGCCAATTTTTCAAGATTTGCCTAAAATTTAAAGAAATGAACATGAAACCAACGTTACCTGTGTTGGTGAATAGTTCTGTGTTCTTTTTGGGGAAGGGAAATGTTTAGCAGCTTAATGCTGCTTTTGGGGTGTATTCAATAATCCAACTCTCAATAGCATCTAATGTAGTTTGAATGTTTTTTCCAGTTTCAAACATCACGTCCTTCAAAACGTCCAAAATGTAACGATGTAACTACTTAAACCACTCGAATAACTGCACAAAAAATAACTAAAAACACGGTGTGAGCACTCTCACATAATCTGAATTAATAATCATTAGTAAAATAATCTGAATTGAAAATGACCTTATAAAATATGCAGACTTGCACGTAGTATAGAAAGTCTCTAACATAGAAAGTCCCCCATGACTTAGCTCCAATGTCACTTGCAGCAACATCTACAATAGGAGATCCAAGACTTTGGATCATTTCGCTAGGTCGGTCTATAAGAGGGGATTGCAATATTCTGTTGTGGATTAGTGCCTTAAACCAGTCAGCCTGGTCTGCCAGAGGTGCAAGAGAGTGGAATATAACTTCAACTCACATCAGACAACTTAACGCTTAAATATCTTTCAGTACCCAAGTAAAACATTGAATGATTAATGCATACACATGTGAGCATGTCAATCAAATCAAATACAATCAAAACCTTTGACTTAGCGACAGCCTCCATGTTGCTTGAGAGGTCATCGATCTCCATCTTGTATTCGCTCTTCTCCTTCTCCAGCTTCTGCTTGACCCGCTGGAGGTTGTCGATCTGCTCTCCCAGCTCAGCCACGCTGTCTGCCTGCTTCTTCCTCAGTGCTGCAGAGGTGGCCTCATGCTGCAGGGTGGACTCCTCCAGGTCACGACGCAGTTTCTGGAACTCAGCCTCTCGCTTTTTGTTCATCTCGATCTGGGCGGAAGTGGCTCCACCGGCCTCCTCAAGCCTCTCACTGATCTCCTCAAGTTCCCTGGAGAGATCAGATCTCTGCTTTTCCACCTTGGCCCGAGCGGCACGCTCAGCCTCAATCTCCTCCTCCAGCTCCTCAATGCGAGCCTTAAAAATGGTTTACGTAAGGTTTATGGTTTATGTAAGAAACGATGATGGATTATATTGGACTCTATGTTTTTCAACTTTATCCTCTATGTATTCATACAACACACCTGAAGTTCTTTGATCTTTTTCTGAAATTGAGCCGAAAGGGTTTGCTCATCCTCAATCTTGCTTAGAAGCTGGCTTGTTTCAAAGTCCCTCCTAGATGTGGCAAAAGATATATAAGGACACTTTGTGATCACCCATTCATACATCTCTCAAAAGACAATGCAAGGATGTAAGTAGACTCACTTCTTTATTTTCTCATCTGATTGCTGCTTGTCATTCTCCAGGTCCATGATGGACTCCTGGGCCAGTTTTAGATCTCCTTCAAGCTTTCTTTTTGCCCGCTCAAGGTCCATTCGAAGCTTTTTCTCTTGCTCAAGGGAACCTTCAAGCTGTTAAAGATAAAAATTGCTAGAATGCTATAGACATTCTCTGCATATTGTCAATAAATTTTATTTTAAAATGGTCCTTTAGTGTATGACTCACATCATCCACTTGCTGCTCCAGTTTACACTTGGCTTTGCTCAGAGTGTTTACTTTGTCTTCCTCTGCCTGGAGGTCATCGAGTGTCTGCTGGTGGGCTTCTTGGAGGGCTTTCTTCTCCTTGGACAACTTGGCGATGATCTCATCTTGAGATGACATCTCCTCTGTGAGGTTTTTGACCTAAACATTCAGATATCAATTTGAATAACCTAAAATCATTTGGGGTTCATTGTAGGAAAAATATTACAATTATCAATAAAGCAACCTTGTTCTCAGTGGCATGTTTCTCCTTCTCCACTTTGCCGCAAGGTCAGCTCCAGGTCATCAATGTCCTTTCTTGAGCTCAGGAACACTCATCTTCCAGCTTCCTCTCTCTTGGCCCGTCCAGCTCAGAATTGGACCTCCTCCTCATCCTCTAGTCTCTCAGACGTCTCTTGAGTCTGGCCTCCAGCTGGATCTTACTCTTAATGAGGCCCTCGCATCTTTCTTCTGAATCCGACAAGGTTTCAGCTTCCTTTAAAAGGGATCATGAATTAAATTTACAGTAGAAACTTATTTGATAATGTCTTGTTGAGGAAACCGTAGAGCTCTCTCAGTGTTACTCACAGATTGAACTTGTAGTAGGAGGTCATTCTTTTCCTGAAGCAGGGAAACCATTTTTTCCTCCAGCTCCTTTTTCTTTGAAAGAGCTTTGGCAAGATCTTCCTTGGTCTTCTCAAAGGTCTCCTTCATTTGAGCCATCTCCTTTTCAGTCTCGGCACTCTTCAACAGTGGCTTGATCTTGAAGTAGACCTTCATCCATGGCCATGTTTTGACGTTCATGAATGAGCGGATGTTGTACTGGATAGTAAAGACGGCCTCTCTAAAAACGATAAAGGTAATTCTTTTAGGTGTCTGCAAAGTTAGGGTTAGGTGCCAATATAGGTTTCAGGCATATAAGGTATAAACAATATACAAATTATGTTTACCGTCTCTCCATCATTTTGACAAATTCTTTCCTCATGTTGAATCCCCTGCAGAGAGCCTGAGTCAAGGTGACCAGCGCAGCGAGTTTCTCATCTCTCATCTCCTCTAGAGCGCCCAGGAGACCAGCTTTGAAGAACACCTTAGAACAGCAGTTTGAAATCGGATCATGCCTATGTTCCCTCAGGAAATACTTCGCCCATTCTCGCTCCAGAAAGTGGGTATAACATGTGAGGTCAACAATGTGACCAGATCCACTTCATTGACCTTCTAGAATAACAGGAAAGTGTGTGGAGGCTTGGTACTACTTTAGTGTAAAAAGGGTGGTTGACATCATGAAAATCACATAAAGCAGAACTGAGACAAAGGTAAGGATGAGGGACCCAAAGGGCTGAGGGGATTTAGAGAACCCGGTCCCATCTAAATGATCATACAGTGTCATACAAAGTCTTTGCGCTCTGAAAAGTTAAAATCGATGCTACCTTGTGGTGTGTCGTCCAAACTTGTACTGAGTGCTGTCAATATCAAATGGAAGCCCAAAAGTTTCTCTGAGGCCTTCTTGTTGTCAATGAATTGTCCCTCAGGGATGACACTGGCATTCAATACTTTGTATCTGCAATGATTGAAGAGGAGATTGATTTTACTTCCAACACATGATGGACCATGCTGATGTGGAATAGCAGGCTAGGACAGTAGCTTAAGCATTACCTCTGCTTGAAGTCACCATAGAGGACTCTGCTGGGGAAGCCCTTTCTGCAGATTCTGATACCTTCCAGCACACCGTTACACCTCAGCTGGTGGATGACCAGGAAGTTTTCCATCAGACCTTTGAGACGAATTACTCAATATATATAAGTTTCCTTATTTTCAAAAAGCAGTTCATCATTACATAAGGAATTTTGAAGTAAACAAACCTGGAGTTTTTGATTCGTTTGGAATCAAACAACGCACAAAGTGTGGATGTGTGCTTCTCAAGTTGGTCATGAGCTTGCCCAAATTTTCCTAAAAAAAAGGTTACATACAATAATCAATGTTACAAAATATGAAAAAAGGTATTTATTCCAAACCGAAAAAGGACGTTTTTTTGTTCAGTATTTAATAATGTCAACTTTGGCCGTACTGGATGACGATAACTTGTGTACATTGGGTATACTAATGGTGTTATAAGAATTCCTTGGCTGTATAAATGTATAATATGTACTGGCACATACAATGGATGGGTACTGGTGAAAACAACTCTACCCTGAACAGGGCCGACACCGTCTGGAAAGGAACCCCTTCTTTCTTTGGCGCCATTCTTACTAGCAGCATCAGCTATGAAATCCCATTTTAATCAGATGTATTGCAAGTCATACACGGTTAGTACCAAATTCCTTTGAAAAAGTAGCAATATACCTTTCTTCAGTTTTGGTTAATAAGATATCTATGATAGGATGTGGTACCGGGTCGCTGGTAGGGAATGTGACGCATACAGCAGAGGCCAGCGATTTAAACATTTGAGGACTTCTTGGTAGAGGCTGAACCAACAGAGTCGTCAGGGGGTCCTTGTTCTTGTCGCAGCCAGGCCGGTGATGTTGTAGGTCACAGTGCCGGCGTAGTGACCGAGGGGCAAAGTGGGGCCTCAGTTTGCCTTTGCTGGGCTTTGGCTTCTCCAAGGCCTTGGTTTTGCCAAGGTGCTGGTCAAGTGCCAGTTTGTTTCTTGAAAGGTGGTGTCTGAGGGCTTGGGACATGCCACTCCCTTAAGGATGGAGAAGATGCCATATGGCTGTCATTTGGATGGAAGTGGAAGTGTTGATCAGTAAATTGACCAAACGCCTATATGATGATGGATTTACACTCATTTCCAAATTTTCTATAAGAGAACGTACCTTCTCGAGTAAGCTCAATGCAGGCAGCCAGGTCCATACCAAAGTCAATGAACTGTTCCCATTCAAATTCCTTCTTCCTTGTACATTCCTTTGCTCCAGTACAATACATGTGGTGGTTTGAAAAACTGTTGCAAGTTTCATTGGGTGAAGTTGATGCACAAGGCTGCTCCAAGCTGTTTGTACTTTGGGGTCAGAGAATTAGCAGTCAGGACATTTGGGTTTTTTTTTTTTGGGGCAAATTGGGGTTTGTTGTACCCACTCTTAATACACACACCACCACATAAAATGATGGACTTTTGTAGAGCTCAACTTACATCACATTAAAAATTTCAAAAAAACCGCAGCGATGTGCGCGCCCAACAACCACCACACCCAACACACCGATGAAAGAATTGCCTGGCTGCCTGGTGTCCAGCTCTCAGATTGATTCTGACGGGGACCATGCCACACGAACCCAACATGCTTCTCAATGAGAACCGACTTTGCAGGACGACCAATCACATGAGTTTATGGACTACCAATTTTAGGAGAAAAGGGAAGGGATTGTTAGACATAATATGAATGAAACATGTTAAAATGGAAATTCCTTTCTTTACTTTTCAAACTTATTTTATATTTTACCTGTGGACACGTTTGACTTTGGTGACGTACTCATTCCCAACTTTCACTCTGGGGTAACACAGAGCCCCTTGAGGACATCCGCAGAGTTCAGCACCCATGAGAATAGCCAATTTTGTCTGCCTCTAAAAGCCATTAACAAAATAAATGGCATTTAGTCTGAATAAATTTTCTGCTCAATAAAAACCAAAAAATGTTAAAGAAAAACATTTAAGCTTCCATTTTGGGGATTTGTACCCTCATTGGCCATCAGGCTCAGCCCTGCTCTTCACGCTGCTTCTGGCTTGAACTTCATGTTTCCATGATCATACAGGCACGGTCAGCTTTGTAGATATGCAAATCTTCTCATCAGCAGTGGAAAGCCAGGATGTCATGGCAATCTGGGATCCAAACTACATTATTTATCAAAATCAAACCAACCTAATTTATAATGACTGGTTGAATGCCTAAAAAAAAAGGCCGTTTACTCAGTGGCGATGAATTCTTCAACATCATCGATACTCTTGACAGTGATTTCACCTTGACTGATCATGTGATAGTCAAATGGGTTTTTGGTAATGAGAAGAGCGTCTGGAAAACAAAACAACCAAAAATCACACAAAAGAGAAATACATGATATTGTTTTGTAACCCCGCAACTCAATATGGATAAATCGGAATGACATGATTTACCTACCTATTAGCTCGGGCTTGGTGGCCAGCATGAGCTGAATAGAAGATGTGGTACTTCTCTCAGCAGACAGCTGGAATTCACCCTTGGACTCTCAAGAAGATCTGTGTAACAAGATACAAAGCCCATGCATGGCTTTATAAACAGGATCCGATAAACGATAACATATTAATGATAATATGCAAAATACTGTTACAGTTTCAATGTCAGCTGATGCCAACTTCCGCAGAAGTCGCAAAGTGAATTCTGATGAACTTTCCCCTATTCAGAAGAAGGAATTCAGAAGTGCACAATATAAAGCCTTGCTTTTGATTAATCAGATGTGGTCACCATATGAACAGTATTTTAAAATTAATTATTTTACAATAACAACAAACTTACAAAGGCGGAAGAGTTGTATTTCTCACAGTCTTGGCGTTAACATAAGCCTCAAGCAAAGGGTTGGGTGCGGATGATTTTGATGCTC
>OLKM01001855.1:0-47276 GCA_900291075.1 Melanogrammus aeglefinus
TAACTGTTACCCCAGTGGGGTTTAGTCAGTAGTTTCCAATGAGGTTTCGGACAGAGCAGGGTAGGCCCGGACACTTTTGGATTAAGTGGGTTATGCTATTTGTTAAGTTCGCAGATGGATGAATGCATTGGCTTATACGCCACAGCAAGTATTACTTTCATAAAACGTGTCTTCTGTTTTGTCTACAGACAGTCTGCACAATAGTCTTAAGACCCATTTTAAGTCAATACCCCTAGTGGGATTTGTTCAAGGTGGCCATGACGCCGGCTAACAGTCGGTGTCATGGCGATCATTTTTTTATATCAATTCTGTTTCACTTATATTAGCATTAACAATCTACTTTCCGTTTATAATGTCATCATTTTGCGGTTGTAAGAACAGGGGTTATATATTGCATTATTATTTGGGCTTTTTCTTTCGGATCTTACTTTGTGTTTTCTTATGGTCATTGGGCTAGGTTGGCCTCACCTCAAAGTATGTTAGCCTGAAACAGCGGATACAATCGATCGTTTGAATAGTGGACAAAATTCAATATAAATAAAAAATATGAATGATTGAAGCCTGTTCACTATATCACGTTTAACCATTCCGTTTAGAACATATATAATCTAACAATGAAGGGTCATCCCCATAAATTTTATTACTATCTTAAGCAACACAAAGATAACCTAGCAAAGTCCATTGGAGACTATCATAAATAGATCGTTTGTCCAAAGGTTTGAGAAAACATGGTCTTAGGCGCTGTTATCAATAAGATATATCAGACAGAGATGAGTGGAACGGAAACATTTCAAAAACCGCTTAGGCCTACTGTATTCGAAGTCCATTAATTTACTTCAGAAAGTGGTCTTCAAACATGGAAATGTCTAGATGATATTCTCCTAATTAACGTCCTCTCGTCAATATTCGCTACATTTTTTTCCACGTAAATTATTATCATTCATTTTGCCACACTGCTTAGGTTTTAGATTTATACATCTTGTTTAGCGTGTCGTCACATTCCAATAGGTAAAAATATGACGTTTGCCACCAGTAATAGTGCTAATGGTATGTGGGCTCCAGGCGGCGCGCTTGGAAATCCAACTCCATCCTCTCCTCCTCCGCCGTACTGGTGTGGAGGCATCCCATATCTCAGAAGCGTGAAACAAACCCGCTATCGAAGCGCTTGACGCTAGTTTTTGAGGGCATACCATCGCGTACAAACCGGTTAGTTTAGAGCATAAACTTGAGACGTGCGAGTCTGTCGCGCTTACTTCCGTGTGGGGAAACTGTCCCAAAAATATGCACATAAACGCTTACAAGTATATAAGAACATTTCTATTTCATGTGCATTGCTGTGTTTTAAAACGGAGTGAATTATTATCGAATATAACCAGCGACTTATGCACCAACAAAACATATTATATTTAAACCGCGCCGACATCGAGCCTATTGACGGGTAACTTAATAAAATACGAGACCCGCTTCGTGGAGCCATGGGTATGAAAGAAGTTGGGTCTCGATGGAGATTGACATTGTCATTTATTAGTAATGTTGTTAACTCGTTCATTGTTGGGGTTATCTCGCAGAGGGCTCAGCTCAGTTCAGTGACGACATGGGTACTTTGATACTCTGATATTTGTCCCCGTGTGTGGGCTACGATGGGAATAGTAGCTGGCTAGAATGCACAGCTTATATTACCGGCTAGGTAACGTCTCCACGTTTAGCTGCCTTTTACGGAAGAAATACGGAGCGGTATGGGACAAAACCTTCACTTATCTTTACATGTTTGTTCATTTCCCACGACTTGGAACTGTTCTACATCATATAACAGTCATTGTGTTAAATTGAATCCTATTATATTTCTCTTACCTTCCGGCTTGTTTTCGGCAGCCATTTCCCCTTCACGCGCAACATCGTCCTCCTCCTCACGACCGCGGGTACCACGCGCGTGCACAGCGAGTTGAGCACGAGGAGGGACTCGAGAAGCAGCGGCGAGTCCAACCAAATGCACACTTACCATTGGCTGGGAGTAAATGAGTGACAATGAAAAGCTGGACTTGTGACAGCGTGAAAAAAATCACATCTCATATGAAACTATTGAACAATGGCATAAAGACACCTCAGTACACTACTACTGATAGTACATGGTATCTCCCTATATATGCTTAATAAACTATATATTGTCGTATAATATATGATATGGCTTTGCCATATCAAGCATATATACTCTATATATATATGCACTCAATATCCTAATTCTAGCTCTGCATTGTTGTGTCCAGAGAAGGAAAAAGACGTAACTGTAGAAGTACGAATACAAAAAAGGTCTAGATTACAAATGCATATTTTTTTCAATGTTTGGAGCCATAGGGGAGCGGATCATAAGGGGCAATAAGCCATAAGATGTCAGAGAGGGCAGACGTAGGCTCCCGCTCATTGCGCTGTGGAGGCTGGGTTAGATACTTGGTGGTGCTGAATGAACAGTTCCCCTTCTGAGGGCAGGACCGTATGACGCAGGCGCATCGAGTGAAGGGGCTCATTAAAATAACAAAGACGGTGATTATGCGTTGGCCGTAATGCAATAGTTTAAATGTACTTTAATTTACAAATATGGAATTGATTATGTTAAATAATCACGGTATTCGTTGTATGCATGTTGTTGGTTAATGCAACTATGTTATATTCTGGGTTATATTTGTTGAGTATACCAATGGCCTGTGCCAAAGTAATCTGTGTAGTTTAGCGATCAAGTGATTTTCAAGGAAAAGTGATTTTCAGGACTCTATAATTGAACCATATATGTAAGAAATCCACTTTCTACACATTTAAGATCCATAAGAGTCCCAATGACATAGGCCTTCTCCTGACGAGAACATATTCATGTAAAAGCGTTCTTGCATTTGACACTTTGAATGTACATTTTCAGCATAATCGCAGCAATTTATAAATTTGTTGTCAAAATAAATGTTGGTAGGTAGTCATCCAAACCACAAGGGGGCGACCGTGAGCCCCTAGACGCTGACTATTCGAGGAAGGCATGACAGGTTGTAAACATGGCGTCCGCCTTGGAAGATGATGAGATTGACAATGATGATTACTATTCGCTGCTAAATGTCAGGAGAGAGGTAGAGTATGCGATTGTCTGTTACAAAAAATGTTTGTTCCTGCATGTGTTAACCTATTAGGAGAGTTAAGCGTCCGGAATTTGCTCCACATGCGTCCAGTTTGAGCTATCGTTAGCCGTGTGCTAACAAGTGACCCTCAACATTGATTTTTTTTTTCTCTGACAGTTCAGAGTTGTGTTCTCGTCTCCCTGTATGTCATTTACTATCTTGGCAGACGCATACATTCAATTGTAGACTATTTTTATTTTGTTTCGTTTGCTTTATAAGTATTCATATCTCTTATAAGCTCTTGCTGTAAGTTCAGTTTTTCCCGGCAGTCTTTCACACGTATAGACAATCTCGGGGTATGCCGAGAGCATATGTTCAGCAGAGAAAGGAGACACTTCGGGGGCATTACATCCACCATCCGCCCGCTCACTGCTTTCCCTTGCAGACGAAATAACGAACTAAGTTGGGGCTAGTGTTCATTAACTTTATTTGAGTAAGAACGAGACACTCATACGCCATGCCGTATTCTATACGATTTATAATGTCTAATTTACTATTACTGATTCATTTACTACGATTCATGGTCACATACCATATGCTGTACATACATGCCACCCTTGTAACGATATTAACCCAAGTTAACTGTTGCGTTACAACTACTGTTAACTTCTATGTCATGTTGATACTCCTGGTGACCAGAGTAGTTTTTTTTTGTTGAGCAGTGTTTAAGAGATGGGGCCCAACATAAAGTCATTCTATCGCACTTGTTTTCTATGGAAATTTAACCGGGTAACGTATCGGGCTAGAGTTTTATTTTCCCTAGCGCAGTGAAGGATGTCAATGTATGAATTATGTCTGTCAATGATGTTTACCTCGCCATGTTCCAATCAAAGGGTTCAGTAATCAGCGCAGTTATCAGTTAGAAACACATTTAACACAATCCTGAACATGTTCCTGAACCGTTTCCATTAAGGTTTTCACTTGTCTATTAACTTTGACAGCATTATCTCCTATGTAACACACTGTAGTACACCCAATCAAATTCACCATCATGGAGTTTAGACTGTATTCTTGCCTCAACCACTAATTGTATTATAATTAGTTCATATTTCCATGAGTTCTTAAGGACTCCCTCTTATTTACCTCTTGCATGTACCAATTTGTAAATTTGTTAAATGTCATGATTTCAGGCAACACAGGATGAGCTGAAGGCAGCATACAGAAGGCTATGTATGATTTACCACCCAGACAAGCACCGGGACCCTGAGCTGAAACTACAAGCCGAACAGCTCTTTAACCTTGTACACCAAGCTTATGAAGGTAAGGCAAGTTTATGAGTAACCCGTTACCACCTGTAGCAACAACGCATCTGCAATTATTCTTTGTAAATCTGCTGCCCTTTTAAATAATTGATGGTTATATGTATTACTCTGTAGTGCTCAGCGACCCTCAGGCGCGGGCAATATACGATATCTATGGAAAGAGAGGACTGGATGTGGAAGGATGGGAGGTAAGCATCTATTCTCAGGAAGAGATGCCTCTCACTGCAGAATGAGAAACGCATTGTAGAATATTATGTATAAATAGCAGGCATTGGGTCGATTTGTACTGCACAATGTTAATTATGTCCACCAACTGTGTGTTACAACATCAAACTTTTGTACCATCATCAACAATCAGACACCCCCAGGACATTGTCTGTCATGGTTGTGACTGAGCTCTGAAGGTCTCCATTGACACATTTCCACATGTGCAGGTTGTGGAGAGGAAAAGAACACCGGTAGAGATCCGCGAGGAGTACGAGCGCCTTCACAAAGAGCGAGAGGAGAGGAGGCTTCAACAAAGGACTAATCCAAAGGTGGGATGGAGGCAGGAGGCGGGTTCATCACTTCCATGTATATTATTAACATGAAAAAATGTTTTAATTGATATGTTGTTCTTATAGGGATTGATCAGTGTAGGCATCGATGCCACAGACCTCTTTGACCGATACGATGAAGACTATGAGGATGTGGTCAGCGCAAGTTACCCACAAGTGGAGATCAACAAAATGCACATATCACAATCTATAGAGGTAATGGTTTGTAGCAAACACATCAAATTGTATTAGTACAGAAAACATGTGTAGCCCAGAAGTTGTCTGAGACAACTTTGTTAGAAGGCACTTTATAACTGGTATAACTTATTTTGTTCTTTCTTGTAGGCACCTCTTACAACAACAGACACTGCTATTTTGTCTGGCTCCTTGTCAACACAAAATGGAACTGGAGGGGGTAACATTAACTTGGCCTTAAGAAGAGTTACTTCAGCCAAGGGCTGGGGAGAGGTCAGAACATGCTCTTGAGTGTCAACTTGACTTATCACCATTATTGGCGAGCCTTTCTGTCTTTAACAAAGTTTGTGTGCTTAGCTGTCGTCTCACATCTGAAGTTTTTATTCCTGATGTACATGTTAACTCTGACTTGACACTTGTTTTATGACTTTAGTTACTTTATTCCTCTTCTCTGCAAGATTAATTTGGGTGGTCTCTCTTCTGTGTCCCTTGATTTCATTCATTCATTGCATTTCATTAAGTGAAAGTTGTTTCAGATTTTTGGGGGCAATCCGATCTATCCATCTTCAAGTTTATCCGCATAGGTTCAACACGAATGACTGTCATTGGAGCTCTATTATGATAAATGATACGAGGACCGTGCTCCTCACGAAACTATGCACATCAAATGACACCTGTACTGTAAATGCTTTTAACTGTTGGGAGATAATGTGAGATTAATTTGAATGGTTTAGTTCTTCCACCATTCATGAAGTGATAGAATTCTTCTCAAAGGTCTAATGATTGTTTTTGTGTACACAGCTGGAATTTGGCGCTGGAGACACACATGGACCTCTCCTTGGGATGAAACTCTTTAGAAACCTGACACCACGATGGTTTGTGCAGAAGCAGTAGAAGTGGACAATAAGCTAAAAGTTATACTCAAGCATACATTTTGAAAGCTCATGTCTTCCCTCCGCTAGCTTCGCGACCGCTCAGTGTGGCCTTCAGTTCTCGTCCCGGGGCGTGCGACCCGGGGCGACCACTGTTCTGGCCCGTCATCTGGACAAGAACACCATGGGCTACCTGCAGTGGCGCTGGGGAACCCAGTCCTCCATGAACACCAGCATTGTCAGAGACACCAAAACCAGCCATTTCACCTTTGCCTTGCAGGTCAGTGTTTGGATGTCACCCTTAACTATATAAACCCCCCAATTGCGTCATGCAGGAGTTCAGTCGAACTAGGAGGATCGATCACATACTAGATATGGTTAAATCACCTTCCTGCCTTTCGAATAATTATTATACTTATTTTTTGCAGCTGGGCATCCCTCACTGCTTTGTGATGACGAGCTATCAGTACAAGTTCCAGGATGAAGACCAGACCAAAATAAAAGGCTCCATAAAGTATGTTCTCACAACAAGAAACGTCTACTCTATGCACTGTTGTCGTTCATCTTTAATACTGTGTGTAACATAAAGGCTCTAATTAAAGCCTAGCTAATGTAAATAGTCATAATTTATTCACTTTCCTGGGAAAGTCTCAGGAAAGCATCCCGATTCTTTGTTCTCATTGAGTACGTTGGAGATGATTTGAGAGGATAAATGTGGGGCGTGGAGGTTGAGCTTCTTTTCTTTGGGTCAGATCGGGCTTCTTCGGGACTATGGTGGAGTACGGTGCGGAGAGGAAGATCAGCCGACACAGCGTCCTGGGGGCTACGGTCAGCGTTGGAGTCCCCCACGGTGTCTCCCTCAAGATCAAGTGAGCACAACCGCACTGAGCTCTCCTCCTGTCCGATGTTACCAAAGATCCGACTTCAAACTAAGCCCCCTTCAAGTCAGATGTTATTTAACACTGCGCTCTCTCCAGAAGTTACCATAGGTCGAACTTAAATCTGAGCTCACTTCATGTCAGAAGTTACCGTAGATCAAACTTAACACTGACCTCTCTTCATTACGGATCATGTAACTTAACACTAAGCTCTCTTCATGTCAGTTATTACTATAGATGTCACTTATTGCTGTGTTATATCTTATGAAGATTAGCAATTGTTGGAATGCAGTACAATGGTATATATTTGCTTTAATTCAAAGGAGTGTTAAATATGCCATTCTGCTGAGTAATTTGAACCTCTTTCCATATTTGACTATGCATTAGTTCATAGTCTTCCTTCAAACTATTTTACCTGAATTCAAGGAATGGGATCAATAATTTGTTAAGTCTAGAAAAACTATAAGCAGTAGTTGGGACGCTCTTCAATCAGAATATCTTCCCAATGTGTTTCTTTTGTGTTTGATGCATTTTGTGTGTCTCTTCTCACAGGCTGAACAGAGCCAGTCAGACCTATTTCTTCCCCATCCACCTGACCGATCAGCTCCTGCCCAGCGCAGTGTTTTATGCTACCGTCGGACCACTCGTCTTCTACCTCGCCATTCAGCGGCTGGTGATCAGACCCTACCTGCATTCTCAGAAGGAACAGTAAGCCAGCACCCTCTGTCACTCGCTCTTCCCCCGCCTCTCTTGCAGTGCAATAGAAATACTGATTAACCCAGTCAAACCAAAGCTGTCTCTTGCTGTTGACTGAATTAGCTCTATTTAGAGCCTGTCAAATGCAAAGTATTTTTTTGTTTTAATAGAGGTTCACGGGCAGCATAACATCTAGCTGTGATCTAAGGAGGAGGGATATTGCTTTTCTTTCTCTACTTAACAGGGACTTGGAGAAGCAGCGGGAGAGCTCTGCGACTGACATCGCCAGGAAGAGACAAGAAGCAGAGTCTTCTGTGCGTTCACTACAGCCCAGTAATTAGTGGCCGTTTTGGCTCCCAGCATGTAGACACAGTGTGGTGCGCATGAACGTCTCGAATATTAGCCAGTCTCATGACATTTGTTAAGCTGCATCAGTCGTATTATATTTGGCAAGATGTAGTTACCAGCCATAATGGTGCCCGACAGGTTCGGTGTGAGATTCCCTGATGTCCGTGGTCTACCTGTAGGCGTCCTTGAGCATGAGGCCTAAATTTATTAAATTTTGTTAAAAACTACTTGATAAAAGCGCCTCCGTAATGGGTACAGTGGTGATAGTAGAATTGCAATAGATTCAGCCTAATGTGAAGTTTAATCACATTCATCTCTCTCCATTGCTTTCCTATGAAGGTCTTGTTGATGCAGGAGTCTGTGCGCAGGATTATTGAAGCTGAGGAGTCCAGAATGGGTAAGGGCTGTGTATGCCTGACTGTGAAAGCATTGCATTGTTTTTATGTCAGCATATTTGATTGCATGTTTGTGTTTCATTATTATTTGATTCAACTATTCAGCCGATTCAGATATTTATTTATGTGTACACGTATTTTCACCACGTTTTGATGCGTTCCTCTTTAAAAAAATAATTCTCATACATTGGCTCTCTGTCTTAGAGATGACCTTTGTAACTCTATTAAGGCAAGTGCTAATTATGGCTTTTCATTTATTTTACGAGTACACAGTGGGCCCGCCACTATTACAATGAGCGGTAATTGGCGTACCACTAGTCATACACTGCGGTGGTTGCAGTGACTGCTGTAATTGTTGTCACCGCAGGGACATGTCCTGCAAGTTGGTGAAGTTGCAGCTAATGACAAGCACACACCTACATCTCAGAGTTAATGTAGTACTCTTATTCTAATGAAAATCAGTAGTACCCCAGGCTAATCAAATTAAACATTAATTGTGTTTTCTCATTCTTCGCTGCATACTGATTAAATGAAGCAACTTCTGAGTAAAAAAATAAGCCTTTGTCCAAATTGCTTGAGGATTTCAATCGCCGGCACTCCAGGTTTTGATGCATTTGCAAGAGCTTGGTAAATGACTCCTCAACTAAACGAATCGACTAATACGGTAAACCAGGTAAAATCTTACTCAGTGGTTTTTGTGCTGAATACTGCTTCATGTTCTCACACCTCGCTCCCCATCTCAATGGCTGCCTGTTCTGTTCACAGTAGACATGAAGCTTCTCCTGCCCTTAATCAAGTGCTTGATCCTCACCTTTTACCTCTGAACTTTGAAACTCTTGTTGTACTCGTATATCTTTTAGAACCCTTGCCAAGTCCAAGAAACAAAGTTGGTCAGGATTTTACCGTGAAAGATTCCTGGCTCTATCGCGTCCGTTCTAATCTTCTGGTATCAATGTCCCTCCCGATGTACAACTAAATTAGTTCAATGTATAAAGATAATGCAGTTTACATGCTGTGCTCATAGTCATTCAAGGCCACATACTTGCCTATTGAACACTTGATTTCATTATATTTTGTATATTATTTCAACACGTTTTGTTGTTCGTATCTGTTGGGTAAAAAACAGATTATTTTGTAATACCCATCTAATTTTTTTGGGTTTTTTTTTTAGGTCTAATCATTCTCAACGCATGGTACGGCAAGTTTGTCACGGACAACAGTAAGAAACACGAAAGGGCCAAGGTCATCGATGTGACCGTACCTCTTCAGTGCCTGGTGAAAGACTCAAAGCTCATCCTCACTGAGGCCACAAAGGTAGGGCCACCATGAGCACCCATCCGCACCAGGGATAAACCGTATCGGGAGTGCCACTACGTCAGCCCACCACTACCTATGCTACATGCGCGGGAGGGCTGGCCGAACACCCGCCACAACCCAGCTCAGCCTATTTGAGAGCTTATGAAAGTCGGGCAGGCAGACAGACGGTAGTCAGATTTTCTTGCATTTGGAACATAATCTATCTGTGATGTTGCTATAAGAAATCCAGCAGTTGATAACGCCACAGCACATATGGCGATGTCTGTCCGACACAATAACTCGCACATTTAGATATTTTTATTTAGATTGTAACATTTGCGAGACATATTCCTCTGGGATCTATCTATGTACACAATGCACTGAACTGTCTGGCTAGAATGCATGTATGTTTGAACAATAAGTTAGAACATGTTCGCTGCATGTTTGTTTGAGAAGAATTTGTATACACATTGCAGCTTGGAAATATGTCAATATGTATATTGCATATCTTTTGGGATTTTGCTGAGCAAAAACGGTAAAAAAATCTTCAAATTTTCCTAGTGTTAAGGAGTGTGTTATGTTAGAGGTTAAGGTCCATTACGTCCATTATTATTATTCTTACCTAATGTTTCTCCATTTTCTCAGAAATAGTTGCTAAAAAAACCGAACTAAAATATCTTCCAGTACTTATTGGGTTGCTGGGTAAACATTAGGTCAAAGGCCGCTTCTCTGTGCCAATGGCAGTTGACCTTGCGTTGCCCTTTCCAGTCAGGGCTGCCCGGCTTCTACGACGCCTGCGTGGGGGAGGAGAAGTGCCTGAAGGTGCTCTACCAGTTCCGGGGGGTCATGCATCAGGTCCTGTCTGGGGACACTGAACCACTCAGGATACCAAAGCAATGTAAGAATCTTTACTGCACCCCTATGGTAGAGAGCTGATGACATGATGACACTCCCTGACACAACGGTTGGGGAAGCTCTGCTGAACTGCGCCGTCTCACCCGCTCAGTTTCTTTGTTATATCAGTACGGAGAGAAATGCACTTCAGTATTGAACAGTAATGTAGTTCATAGTATTGTGAAATCCCCCCAAATAAATCTCACTTTAATAAGTATCATTATTAGGCATAGATTAATACATATCAATTAGCAATCTCCTAACTTGTGATGGAAATGTTTTCCCTAATTGAAAACATATTGCTTAGAGGAGCCGTCCGTTCAATTTTAGAGCTGTAATTTGTGAGCAACAACTTAACCATCTGTCCGCTATTAGTGAATGAAATGCTCTGTGTGGATGTATGTTCTGGTTAACTCGCCTCTGTATTTGAGACTATATAGATTTTGACTGCTCCTGGGTCAATTTAAACCAATCAGGACCTCTGCTCTGATTGGTTTCAGGAATGCATCTTGAATGTCAATCACACAGCATTATCATGTCACCAGAAACAAGATGGCTGGGAAACGAGAAGGGAGGGAGGTTTTTTTTAGGCTTGTGATTTGAAAGGTCTTGCTCTCTTTCTGCTCTCTCCCTCATTGTATCTCTCAGATGTTGCATACAGCAGTATAAGATTCATATTCTGCTCCCTAATAGTGTTTCATGTTAACAGTGATTTATTTTTCATTTATTTTCAATTTCAGCTCACAGGATCGACAATGACACATAAAACCTCAAATATACAAGAGACATCGTTCAACCAGACAAATTTTTTCTGGTTCTTTTTTTTTTTCTTTTTTAAGATACAACATGGATTGAACTTCTTAAGAGTTTGTGCGTTTTTCCTTTTTGTTCAACTGGTCTTCGAAATATACAGAGAGGAGTCAGCCAGCCTTGAGTGTAACTCCGCAGACCGGAGTTGTGGCCTGCTGGAAATACGAAGGCGACACCAAAATCAATAAGCTTCTCGGTACTTGTGTATTTCTGGTAGGGCTCGTGATGTACAGTCAGGTTGCATTGTACTGTACTATAAACAACACTGCAGTGCCTATGTCATCAAAGACGTGAATTAAAATTGGTATATTGCCATAATATTAAAAAGTGAATCTCATGTTGTCTTGGTTACTCAAGTCACATGGCCTCTTCATGTGTGCTATTTAATCTGCCATGATGAGAAGAGGTTGGATTACAACAATGCCTTAACCATTCACTGTATGAATCTATAAGTCTGATCTTAATATTGAAGTATACTTTAAAGGTCTGACAAGGTGTTCTGGAAAAGCAGTAATGTGCCCTGTAATGACTTATATTTCTATATTGGCTTCCCCTCCTGGAAAACCTGAAAAGTAAATGTTTTAAAATACCCTAGCCTATATTTCAAGTTAAAGTGTTGTGTTATCCAATAAAAATACAAAAAAATGACGCGTTTAATTTTGTGGTTGTATAAGAACCGTACTCAAATAATGTAATGATGAAAATATATCATGTTTCCCTGTACATGCTGTTTCTAATTGGGTCTCAAAACCTTTTTTGTTTTCGAGAGGCTACATGTTGGTGTAATTAAACTGCTATTAATGGGTTTGTGCGGTTGTGCGGTCCTGAGATGCCCCTGAAAGATTTTTTTTGTTGCCATAATTATACAAACGTGAAGCTTACATTTTTGCTTTACACAAAAAATGAAAACACTTGACTTGATTAATAGATGGACATAATGCTGTTTTAGTTAATAAGGAATTCTAAATTATGTTCAATGTTTCTGTCCTGCAGGTAGTTAACAGAAAATATGTTTTATCCAGAGAGACTATCAGAGAGATAATGAGTCGTCTGTCGTAAGGAACATACCGGATTGTACCTAAGCAAAGGGAGTTTAGGGAAACCCTACCTGAAGAATGTATTCATCCCTAACAATTTATATGGTTTCGCCTTGTTCTGACTTTCATTCTCCTCCCTGCCAGAGCCCTGGCTGTCCCTGACCCCCACCATTAGTTTATCAAACAGTTAACATGACATCTCTGCCCTGCCCTTACCTCTCTGCCTGACCAATTGTCAGGTGATCAGACAGTAAATATGTTTCATCTTCATCCTGTTGAATCCACTTGACGATTCTGATCATGTAGGCTATGTGGAGTCACCTTCATCCTGTTCTCATCTGCAGCCTCACAGTCATCCCTTACAGAAGGCGAAAAATGGTTTATTCCACAACTGCGCCAGGATTCCCCAAAACAGTAACGCGGCTAATCGTGAGTTGAGTGACTGCTGACTGCACCAGTCATGTCTTTACCCAAGAAAGGGAAATCGGGGTCACAAAAAAGCAAGCTAAGGGAAAACGACTCCGAACCGATTTCTTTCAAAAGCAAGGTGAATATAACTTTAGGTGTAAGAATGGTTTCAGAACCATGGTTTTAGGCTAAGTTCAAAAGTTGTTTAGATTGAACGCAGTCAGCGAGGATTCTGCCTTGGAGCATAATTGAATTGAAAAACATTTATTGATCAATGACGTGTGTTGACTTGCAACTGCAAGGTTGCCAGTTCGATCCCCGACTCCAGCATCCAAGCTGAGTATGGAGGTGCACCTGAGCAGGACATCTCCTAACGGGCTTGCTGTCATCTTACATGTTTGACTCATGGGTTGTCAATAAAACGCTTTGAAAGCGTCTGCTAAATTCAAAGTGCATACATTTCCCAGCATGCAAGATTTTCGATAAAAGGAAGTGACCTGTTATTTTCGCAAGGGGAATTAGTGCAAGACGTTCAAAAAATTTCCGTTCCAGAGCTTAGACAATTCTCTGACCATGTCTCTGACAGATGTCTGACTCCACAGCAATGGATTCATCTCAAAGCCCCACCAATGTAAGTACACTATTTATAGACGAGGAACCACCAGGCATGTGTATTAGAGTGTCAAACTTGATGTTAGCATGGTAAGAACTGAAAACGAAACCGAACACTGGTTTCTGTTTAACTAACATAACGACTCCTCGGAAACCAGAAACCAGTTGATGTTATGAGTCAAATGGTTTCCGAGCTATCTGATTCGCACAGTATGTGCAGAGGTGGACTCCACTAAATGGTTCTGGACGGTATCTAGACTGGTTCCCGAACCTGTGCATATGATATGCGTGTTTGCACTTTTCCAGATCCCCCAGCCTTCACGTAGCGTCGCAGGCTCTATGCACAACTCCACTACTTCCTGGACTTCATTTCCTGTCTTACATTATTGGATAAACTGATTAATCCAGGTGTGTCTGACCATTGTGACTACTCAGACACACCTGGATTAATCAGTTTGTCCAGTAATGTAAGACAGAAAATGAAGGAGCTGCACTAAATCCAGGAAGTAGTGGAGTTGTGCATAGAGCCCATTCAACTAACTTGGGGCTGATTATGGTCCAACGTTCACGCAACGGAAGGAGGTTACGGACCCGTTACGTCCTTGCGGACCCTCGTCCGCCGCAAGGGCCTGACGTGCTGATTATGCCCAACCCTAGTAGGGCTGATTATGATTATGGCTGATTACTACCCGTGTTTGTGCGGTTTGTACGTTTAATCGAACATTTCATGTTGTAAATAGGCATGGCTTGCAGCGTACAAAAGTATGTGTACTGAAAGGACCTGGATGGTGTACTCAACAGTCAAATCGCGAAGTGTGTGGCGATCCTGGTGGCATGTACACTTTTCGTACTCAACGGCAGCCGCCTTAGCTACGTAGCGGAAGAGGGAGGAGCCAGGCTGAGTCAAAGTCGGCGCATTTTCAACATAACCTTGCATTAAGTCATTTAGTATTTTTTATAGCTGCTAGGCGTAAAGAGTTCACCGTTCAAAGTGATGCTCCTAATACCAGCGTAACGCTGGGAAGCCACCATGAGGCGAAGCCAAGACGGCGTAGCCTACATGAAATAAACGGCGACAAAGAGCAGCTAATTCGGTGTATCAACGCAGCGAACAAGCTCTTACTTTCCAGAGAACAAACAAGTGTGCAACATGACCGTATGTGACAGTAGACTATGGGCCCTATCTTGCATCCAGCGCAATTGACTTTCTACACTGACGCATGTGTCATTGCTAGTTTGCAACTGGCGCAGAGCGTTCTTTTCCCTCCACCGCCACGCGTCGGTAAATTAGGGAATGATCTTGCGCCCCAAGGGGCGGTTCGGCGAAAGGAGGAGGCGTGTTCTGGCGCAAACGTTCCCTGGTGCTATTTTGCAGTTTCAGAAAACAATTCCGCCACAAACCAGGAAACACCTGGTTTAAAGGCAGTGGCGGGTTGTTCAGATGCTATTTTAAGGGTGCATGCATAATGTTCACCCTGCGCATACACTTTGCTTCTCTCATCTACCTAGCCACGCATTCTTGGTAAATTATTTGGGAAAGAACATCTGATGCAGCGTAATAAGTTGTACTCTTAAGTCAATGCATCTGCAAACATCGTACAACAAACACATTTTCTTGACACAGACATCGTGTACAAGCCCATAACTTTTAGGATTGATGAGTATTTGATCGTGAGAAAACATTGTTTTACCGCAATTGAGTTAAAAAGAATGAATGAATGCGGGCGCTCGTAGAAGAATTAATGAATGCGGGCCTGCGTGTGTGCGTCCATCAGTTTAAACACACGCAAACTTAACACGTTATGCATAATACAGTCCATGGCAATGTATTGTGGCGAACAGCGTGGACAAGACAAGATCCCAGATTAAGCGGTTATGCAAATCTCGTGCCCCTTAAACCGAGAGTTACCTTTATTGAACGCACACACGAAACACCAAAACACACTCACTATAACTAATTAACATAAACGTCTCGGTGATGGTGTCGGGAACAATAACTGAACGACACACAGCAACGCTAACCCACCCATACAAACCCCACACAATGTCTGCGGCAAAGGACCTAGGAGGGCCGGGCGCCAGAGGTTCAACTTGCGACGGTCCTAACTAGTGTTGTGTTCGTTCGTTCGCGAACCGGTTCGAATGAACGAGTCTTTAGGACGAACGAACCGGTTAGTTTCTCTCGTTCATCTCGTTTACCATTCAATTCACCGGAAACTCGACTGAACGAACGAACGAGTTTCCGGTAGCACTGACTCCACTGTCTGACTGACTCAGCTGGGAACCGTGCAATGGCGTGCATTCCATAATGCGATTTACCGGAAACCAGGCCGAACGAAAAAACGATTCGCAAACAACTCCTCCCAGTTCAGTCAAGTTTCTGGTAGCACTGAGTCTGGCTGACTCAGCTGAGAACCGTGCAATAGCGTGCATTCCATGATGCGATTCACCGCTACCGGAAACTAGGCTGAACTGGGAGGAGTCGTTCGCGAATGGTTTGTTCGTTCAGCCTTGTTTCCGGTAGCGGTAAATCGCATCATGGCATGCACGCTATTGCACGGTTTTCAGCTCTGAGTCAATAAGACTCAGTGCTACCGGAAACTCGACGGAACGAACGAACGATTCGCAAACGACTTACCTTGGCGAACTGACTCACGCGAACTGGGTCACGGAAACAAATCATTAAATCCTAACCACCCCCCCCTGGATCCCATGCAGGCACCCTGAACTCTGCGACCACGCCCAAAGGTCGCCACAGTATATTCACCCAATAGTATCCGTCTGCGTACTGCAAGACGGAGGCGTGACTTGTAGTAGGCGTAACTTGGAGGACCTCAAATATTAGGACTTATATAAAAATAATGCACCCGACCCGCTCATTTAAAAATATGCTCTTGATTAGCTTAATCATAGCCTTACTGGCTTACGTGAAACTGACATCCCTGAGTCATATGCATTTACAATGACATGTAGCCTAATCCATTTAGCAGTTTAACGTGGGGAACCTGCTTAAGTTTAGCCTACTTTATACCTTTTAACAAAAAGACACCAGATTAATAATTCAAAGAACTTTATTGAATACATTTCGGTTAAAACAATCCACAACGCACTTTAATCGTCGTATTATTTTCAAGCTTTCAAAAAAACAATTGCATTGTTAAGGAGCGGGGCGAGGGGACCCAAGCGCTGGACACAGGGAGACAGAGACGGGGTTAAAGGACAGAGGGTTTATTGGGACACAGGGTAGATGACAACCTAGGGCGGAGCAAGCGGTAGTCAGGCAGGCGAGGGTTCGACAACAGGGAGTCAGTATATCATGATATATGTACCGTTTCTATGGCCCTCATTTACATAGTGGGCGTTTTGGTTCTAAACGGTTTGGGCCAAGATGGTTTCTGGGTGAATGAGGCTCACGGTCGATGCTGTCAGTCTGCAGGCGACCCGACTCTTCCTCCGGAGCTGCTGCAGGAGATCTTCGTCAACCTCCCTGCCCATCAGGTGGTGCGAGTCTGTCCGCTAGTTTGTGGTGAATGGAGAGCATTGGTCAACAGTGAGTGCCTGTGGAAGGAGCGGTGTCGGCGTGAAGGCTACAAGCCCAGCGGTGAAGCGGGGCAGGATGTAGTCAAAGGCTGGAAAATGTTCTACTTCCTGTCGAAAGACAAACGGAATCTTCTCAAGAACACGAAGGCGGAAGGTGAGACTCGCGCCTTTGATAACCACAAGGCTCTTCTGTTATCAAGGCACTCAAGTGCTTCTATAGCCACTTGATTAAGTAACGCTTGCTTTCCTAAAGCATCATACATCATATTTTTTGTGTAGACTGAACCAAAAACCTACCGTACTAAAACCTAAATCAGGTTACGGTACAAAACCGTGGTATGAATCGAACCTTGATTATTATTTTTTTAAACGACCCACCCCTATTTTCATCTGTAATTTAAAAGGTTAAATCCTCTACTTTCCTCAGAGGGCCTCAAATATTGGAACATTCTGTCCAATAAGGGAGATGGGTGGGTGACAGAGAAAGTGAGGAGGCCCCACCCAAACGAGGGAACAACACAATGCTTTGTTAGCTCTTATGGGTGAGTAAACATATTGTGCCAACCTAAAAGATACTCACAATGCACATCTTGTGAACATATTCTCTTTTGTCTTCAGTCCATGTATTAAGTCTCAGCTGATTGACCTGAGGAAGGAGGGGTACAACCACCACATCATGGATAAGTTCCAGCCACTTATCAGAATATCTGATTGGTGAGAAAGATCTATTTCAAATGAACTTAATAGGGTATATAGTTATTATTGTGGTTAGTATGTTTATTAGTAACTTCAAAATGTGGATACTGCATAATGGCATTGTCAATTTATAGCAGTTTGAAGTCACTAATAAACCATATTTACCCAAAACCGGATAAAGACTTTAATAAATGTGTGTGTGTGTGTGTGTGTGTGTGTGTGTGTGTGTGTGTGTGTGTGTGTGTGTGTGTGGTGTGTGTGTGTGTGGTGTGTGTGTGTGTGTGTGTGTGTGTGTGTGTGTGTGTGTGTGTGTGTGTGTGTGTGTGCGATATAATATGTAAATAACTGATAAAAAAAAATCACACCGGGATACTCGCCAAGCTTTATTAATTACATTAGATGTATTTGTGCACTTTATGCAAATACTTGGCCATTACACTCTCTCACAATTCAGTTTTTGATTTAAAAATAAAGTTGTGCTTCAAAATTGTGTTGGAGGTATGCCCCTCGATTCGACTGCGCTTGCCAGTACGAGATACGGGTGGAGCTACTAGACAAAAAGAAGGAACCTCTCCACGTCTTCGCTCCCAAGATAGTTAACTTTGTGCAGTGGAACGATGAGAAATGGAACAAGGTATTGACAGAATGTATTGACTGAATCATCTATAAAAGAATCTAAAATGTGAAAGTATAACATTTACATTCTAAACAATCCCGTTTTGTGTTTCAGATGACCCATGTCTTTAGGGAGTACGGACAAGGGGTGCGATATGTTAAATTTGTCCACGGCGGAAATGACAGGCAGTACTGGAAAGGGTGGTATGGAATTCGAGTAACAGACAGCTGCGTTGAGATTGGTCCACCAGAGGATAGATAACAAGGATTCAACATTGGATATAAATTAAATGTAATATGTAAGCATGCAGCACTTTAAATGTGATATTGTATATTTTCCGCGCAGATGTAGATGTTTGTCTATCATTTAACACTTGCACTCACACTTAATTGCTGCAAATTACAGGCATATCTTGTCAAAGTAAAATAAAATGTTTCTAGAGAATTACTTATCTATAGTCGGAGCAGACAAAATCATTTTGTCAATTGTATTGCAACTCAAGGATCCCAAGACGTTCCTTGATATAGTCCGCCACTCAGATGGTATTCCATCTGATGGAACATACTCTGAACATAGCCATAATATGACTTCCAGGCAGAAGGAAAGGATGCAAAGCCAGTTAGTCAAATCTGTCCTACTCTTGATTTGTAAAACTAAATTAAAAAAATCTGGGCCTAGAATTGGGCCTATTTTTGCCCTCAATGACTGAAGTTATTGGTTGTTATTTGGCTATGTTTATTTTCAGCTACAATTGTTTTTAAGAAAAATGAAGACACAAGAAAAGTGATGCCATTTAAAATGCAACATGCTCTGATATTGTGGAAAGGATGTTAGTGAATGATTCAAACAGAATGGTCAGAGTAACAAACAATTAAAAGAACAAGAGCATTATTTCACAACTATTTACATAGGCTGTAAGCCTAACATTGTTTTAGGCAAATTTGGATGTTAATGGATGTTTCAGAATGTTGGTCATGGTGTTAAGCCAATTAAGATGGAGGGACTTCCTTCATTTATAGATCAAATCAATCCTCCTCGCGGACTCCGCAGCTCTGCCGCGGGCAACGGAAACGCCAATATAAACCACACTGTACCGCAACGAACAGTTGCGCACCACTCGGTGGAAACAAGGCATACGACGAGCGGGTTCGATGGTTCTCGTAGCCTAGATTTGAGGGGATAACCCCTCCCTCCACAGCCAGTGCTCCTGCTTATTGGTTCATAGCGCAGACATTCGCTATGAACAGACGTAGGCGGGATCCAGATCCCTTAGCTAGTCACACCCATTCAGATCTCTCCCAGTGGACCCCATGGGAGGGAGGACCGTCCTCCCTGAAGTAATTGCCAATAGGCGATAGGGGGTGCTAATGTCCCTTTACCGAGGGAAACGAACATTACATTGGAAGGCATTAAGGTAGTCATATTTAAGGGAATTAATTCAGTAGTCTGGGCAATCTACATTTTTTAATCTCAAAAATGTTAAGGAGGATCTTCCTCCCCCTCCTCACTGCATTCGTACTAGTAACTTGATCGTTTTTAATCTCACGATTATTTTTTTCTAATTCCTCTGCGTACCACTTGATAGCGGTGGTACGCGTACCATAGTTTTGAGAACCACTGTCCTACGGTAACTGGTTTCATTGATCCATCTCATAGCAAAACACTGTACACTTAAGAGCGAGAGCCATTTAAGAAAAACAAATCACTCCCATTTGATTACCTTAAATGTTTTGGTATGTTTCTGCTATGCTTTGCACTTTTGTTCACAATAAACAATTTTTAACAAATACAATTCCTTTCTGCAAAATGTGATCCTTATAACTGGTGTATCATCAGTGATCAGTCCTCACATTAATCACATTTTGGACAAGGGTCATTATTAAGGCTTTAAAATTCATGAGTCAGAGTCACCGGTCACCAAACACATAAGGGGGTTTAAAGTAATACTGTTTTTATTGTGGTCAGTTGTTCACAAGCAGATTACAGTAGTCATTTAGATACAATATAAAAATCAAACAGTCATATGTACAGCAAGGTAAACATTTTTGTTCACTCGTTTGAAGCTTCACTTCCCATAATTTGATGCCACCTTTGACTGGATATCAGGGCTGCTATCTGACATCGATTACCATGCCAAATAATACATGAACTATATTCCATTCATGTGTAAACTTTCAAATAGTTCATATTTAACAACATTTAGCAGTGTTAATATAATCAGCTCTGATGTTACCAAGATATGTGCTACTCTTGTAAGTTTTAGGTTTGAGCCATCTTTTAAATTATGGTATTTCTAGTATGATCATTTCTCACAATGGGACAGTGATACAATGTTGGATTTCATAAATGTAAAAATGTAACACGACAATTTTGATAGATGAATGGTGGCAGTGAGCACTAGAATGTGATGAGGGCCTTTCTTGACGAGGATACAGAACATGGTTATAAATAAGGTGTGAGACAGGAGCCAAGAGCCTACACTGCAGGCAAACTGTCATTAACATTTTTGTATGTGTGGTATTTGCGTAATGATGGCTCTTGAGTAAACCCATTTTTACATAACAGTGGTTCTCCACTGTTGTGTAGTCTCCGTGAATGTGCACCAGTTAACATTTCGTCGGCCCTACGGTTGGACACACTAAGCTCAGTAAATACTATCCAGTGTTTGGTCACAAAACTGTTGAGTCTATCATATATATAACACCAGTATTGAATCTTCAAATAAAAACAATCATGGAATAATATAGTCCCCAACATATCAGGACTTACAACTCAACCTATAAACGTATTGGAATGAGGGTTTTGCTCTGGAATTTCTTTCAACATTTTTCATTTTGGGTTTAAAAGCTAGGAGGTGGAAGGGTCCCAGAGAGATTTCAAAGTAGTATACATTTACGTCTTTTCTTAGGTTCAGGGGGTTCCAGAGCAGCCAGTATGGCCTCATCAAACACATTCTTTAATCCTTTCTGTGGAAGTAAAACACGCAAGTTCAAAAAACATTGCTACTGATCAAATGGACAGTTTGGCAACATGGTTATTTATTATTTAACATATGACTACACCTGAAACAGGTCAATCAAAATGTTCCTTTATTTAAATTCCACATAATTCCTCTCACAAATAAATAGTATTAGTAAAGAGAGGGGCAGATGAAGTACAAAAAGAAAAGTGACAGGTATAAAAAATGAAACTCAAAAACGATATGTATGGTCTCGATGATACTCACTCAACTGTATTTTAAGTGTGTAATACAGTAGCAGTAGGACAGTTACATTATAACGAAATGTCAAAATAACTGCATATTATGTTTATAACGCAAAAGGAAAGATTGGCACCTTTCACGAGCTAGAGTAGAATAGAAGTCAGAATAAGCCGATCCAAAGCAAGACAGGAACAGGCGGGGGGGGCAAGGGGGTTGAAAGAGCATTGGGTTGTTTTTGTGGCAAATACACATTTGTTATACAATGAACTAGCAGCAGACAATCAAGAGGCAACCTCAGGGCGGAAGACATCAGAAAAGACAGCACTTTCTCTTTCTTTGAGTTTCGGGGGGTTCTAAAGCAGCTAGGATAGCCTCATCAAATACGTTCTTCAGTCCCCGCTACAGAGAGAGATGGAGGGGCAGAAAGAGAGAGAGGGGGTGGACACCATCAGGGTTAGAGGAAGTCAGGTTAGTTAGCAAAAAGGTCAGAAAGAGGAGAGTTGATTTGATCACAGCACTTCCTTGCCATGGCGGCCCCACAACACAACCAATCAGGGCAAAGGATTACCTGCGTCAGGGCGGAACACTCCACGTATTTGACGGCCTTGAGGTCACGAGCAAGCTTCTCCGCCGTCTCCGGGGTGATGGGCTTCTGCTTGTTCTTGGCGAGCTTCTCCACGGTGGATGGGTCATCCCTCAGGTCGATCTGAGTGCCCACCAGCAGGAAGGGAGTCTTGGGACAGTGGTGAGTTATCTCAGGGACCCACTGTGAAACAGAATGGCAAAACGTTGTTCATCAGAGCCTTCGAATCGTACCCGTGCCATCATTATCCATTCCAATGATTATTTAGGATAATGTTGACAGATTTTATGCACCAGGCTAACAAACATGTTAACTATGATGGGCACAATTTTCAAATCCAATGACTATAAACATTTTTTTTTCCAAAGACATCTTTAATATCTGATAAATCATGTGCCATTCATTCATATAAACTGATTATGCAATTTAGCTAAAACATAACCATTAAAGTACAGTCTGGGTTTAATTTTATTCGACTTTACGACACATCAGCACTGGGGATTTAATTTTGCATGTCTCTTTGGTGAATACATTGTATAGCATTCCAACATATTTATTGCATAGCTTAAACGATGACGATAATCATTTAAACTATAACATTAAATAGTCTTAATCATTTCTTAATGTCATAATAAAGTGTAAATCCAGTATTTATTGCAGAGATGGTAAGAGAAACAAAATGTCTGGCATTAAAAAACGTATGTAAGATGTACTCACTTTCTCTTTTACGTTTTCAAACGAAGAAGGTGAAACAACCGAGAAACAAACTAGGAAGACATCAGTCTGCGGGTAGCTTAAAGGCCTTAACCTGTCGTAATCCTCCTGACCTGTGAACAAAATGACAAGCCGTTTCATACCAGGAAAAATCCCCATCCATGTGTTCATAACAATAACAAGAAAGAAGGCTTGGTTACCTGCTGTATCAAATAAACCCAGGGTGTACGGTTCACCCCCAATCATAACAGTCACTGCATAGTTGTCAAAAACCTGTGGTGCAAGAAAGGAGGACATTGATGCAAATGCTTCTTTGCATGCCATTACATGAGCATCACCCACTGATAAATATTTATGTAATGTACTTACTGTCGGCACATATTCAGAGGGGAATTTGTTGGTGGTGTATGAGATCAATAGGCATGTTTTTCCCACCGCTCCATCCCCAACAACAACACACTTGATGGTCTGCATCTCTGTTGTTTCGACTCGGTTTCAGACACCTGGCAAGACAGCAGACAGTTCAGCTCCAAGTTATAGTAGTGTCAAGTCACGTTCATGAATGAATTGAAACTAACGACTCAGTATTGACGACGACGATTGACTAAGAAGTGCCTTGACAGGATGGCCCCATATAGCTCCGAGTTGGAGGCACTAGCTAGCCACTCACACACGCAGTGGCTCAATCGCTTTGTGATGTTGCAAGGCGGATTTTTTAGGCAACACCATCTTTCCACATCGTTGTTACAGTCATTATCATGTCATCGTTGTGGGGAGTTAGCAAGCGATGCTAGCCGTCGCAATCATTTTGGTCAGCGACCTAGCTAGCGGTAAAGCCCCGCCTGAGTCAGCTAACAGCTCGGTTAATCGACGTGGTTTCCCGATTCACAACACCGACAACAAACACGATGAACTGTTCCAGACCAATAAATAGTACACGTTTTAGAGAACATGTGTAAATAGTTTGATGGTCCTACCACAGTCCGATTGCTGTCTCTGTTAAAGCCCCGTGTAAAGCCGGGCGTTGGCACGAGCAGCTCGGTTCAGTACTGAGGGGCTCAGCCAGCGTTGCCAGATTAGTCCAGATTTCCAGCCAAATCTGGCAACCCTGGATGCAAGCGCGTTCTAGCAGCGTTGCCAGATTGGGCAGGAAATATTGCCCAATCTGGCAACACTGGGCTCAGCTTCCAAGTGGTGACGTCACCTTCTCCACTCTGCACTTCCCTTCCTAGTTTTCTCGCTGCTGCTGGAGAGCTGTTGTTAACTTGTGTTGTTTCACTGAGTTCACGTAGGCTGGAAGTGTTGGCTTTAATAATATAGGCTACTTTGAGATTTAGTGGAAAGTAAAAATAAAAAAAGAAGGCGACGATTTGAGATGATTGTATGGGAAATATAGGCCTAACTAGAGAATATAGTGAAAAAGGCCTAGCACTCCACTCCTAATTTTACTCGTGTATCACTTTTTTAAAATAAGAGCTCTGGTACCCAAGAAAGGCTGTAATGTTCAGAATTCATGTACATTTAACAATCATACATGACTTATCGATCGCAGGGACAGGATATGGCTGATAAAAGGATATTTCGCATCCAGGGTGTATGAGTTGATTTCTGTATTTAACACTAGGTGGCGCAAGATACCGACATTTACCACTGTGTGTCCGTCCGTGCTGTGTGAACAAATACATCACGCTCAATATGCACTTTGTATAATTTGCATGTATTGTATAATAAATAACATATAGATTATTTTTTTATTTTTTCTGACGTATGTTGTTCTCAAGTGTTGTCCAAAGTCGATATTGATCACGTGTCTCTAAACAACTTTCCAGCTAATAATTGCTAATATAGGCTACTCTAATAGCCTACATCTCCATTAAAACACCATATGCTGTTGAACAATCTTTCACTAAATAATTTGTATTTGCCGCATTTGGTTGGGAAACATTTTTGCATTTTGACACGTGGAGCTTTGCCTAGCTTTGTCAGCTATTGATCTAAAACCTATTCACAAGTCATCTGAATGAAATACAAGTTCCACCTTCTAAAAGGTAGACTAGGGAATAGATAACATATTATTTTAGTTTAGGAGGACGATCAAGTTCCATTTTAACAATATAGAGTAGAGAAAGTATAGGTATACCTGAGTGGAATTATAACAGCAGAAGAAAACAGAACAATCACTTCTTTAACCTTTTCTGCTGCGCTGCATCTTGGCCCTGACCAATGTTTTCCATTGACACCTCCCTTTATTAAATATTACATAAATGTATGGAGATAAGGTACTGTGGTATTTCACTGGGGGCAAAACGATTAGATAAGTTTTTGCAATTCTGCTGTATGTTCAAATCTTAACACATATCCAATGAAAGCAGTTTTTGCATTATTTTCTCATTTAAATTTGCCTTTTGGTTTCTGTCAACTAAACATGTTTGATTAAAGTTTAGTTTCAAGGTCAGCGATTGGACATTCAGATTATTTTGATGTTAACCAGTAGCCTATTGGTGTGTAATATTTATATTAATATAACATGATCTAATGGAATGCTTTCCCTTTACATCATGTGTTAACTATAGTTCAATTAAAACACTGTTGAGAAATGTTTAGAAATTGGAGTATCATTGTAAAAAAAACAACAGACCTGTACTTACTTAAATCTGTAGAAAACCAAATAATTGAAGAAAACAATATAGTGGTGTACATAGGAACGGTCAATCCCTAATCTGGTTTTGAGTGCTGTTACACCCTTCACAAGGTCATCCTATAGCCTGCCTTGCACAGAACAATCCAACACATGAAGTACCAATACTACAAAAATACTGAAAGGTCATATTATATTTTAAGCCTGAGGCAGTACTAATCAATACAAAACAGCAATATAGTTGAGCAGTGTCATGAATATAAAGAATATGGATGCCTTGTAATAACTTAAACCACATCAAGTCATTCCACAACCTATCCATCAATCTATTCATTTGCGTAAAATTCCTAACATGAGCCATAAAGATGTTTGAGCGTGATAACTAATCACACACTGCTCCGTGCATGCAACTTGCTTGATAGTCCATAGCAAACTTATCTTTAGCAAATAAACTCTTTCTTGAAAACAAACCATTGGAGTAGGTTTATGTAGAGTTTGAGGGTATAAAAGCATGGCCTCCCAGGGACAGACCAGTTCGAGGCAATCATGGGTAAACTACTGGTTGTGGCGGGTGAGTTTATTTCCCTGTATAAGAGATAGCCTCCTTTTTATTATAGTATAATAAAGACGACTGTCAAGAGTTTTTGATGATTTTAAAGTTATTACATAAATGACTAATGTGATAAAAAAAAGTTTTCTGTCTTTCTGTGGATTAATTAACAATACTTCTCCTTTCACAGCTCTGGCCCTCTTTTTCAATGCGCAGCTTGGTAAGAACTCTCAGTAACTATATATATATATATATATATATATATATATATATATATATATATATATAGATATAGATAGATAGATAGATAGATAGATAGATAGATAGATAGATAGATAGATAGATAGATAGATAGATAGATAGATACACACAATATATCACTCAATTAACAGTAGACTAAGACCGACCTAAATTATATTTGATATTCCGTTGTTTTTTTTTAAATTATAATAATTTGAGTATTGTATTTCATGCATATGAATCTTGATGATGAGCCTTTGATGAGACCTTGTTTGAAACTGCAAATTGGTCTTCTATCACAGGATCTGCCTTCAAGCTGTCATGTTACTTCACCAACTGGGCTCAGTACAGACCCCCCCCCACCATCTACATGCCCACCAACATTGACCCCTGCCTGTGCACCCATCTCCTGTACGCCTTTGCCACGATGAAGAACAACATGCTGGCCACCTACGAGTGGAACGACGTGGAGCTGTACAGCCAGTTCAACGCCTTGAAGAACCAGTAAGTCAGAACCACCGAGTCTGAGCGGTTTCTTCCTCCAACCCTGGGGGATTTAATTTCTTGTTTCAATGGATGAAAATTAAGAAGGGAAATAATCAGGTCTTAAACCACTTTCTTCTTCCAGGAACGGCGAGTTGAAGACTCTTCTGTCTGTGGGCGGATGGAACTTCGGGTCTGCAGGGTAAAGCTGTTTGATCCTCATAATTCCTTTAAAGTTACCATTTCCATACTAGACTATTTTTCGTGCTAACACAAACCCTTTTCAAAAAAAGCTTCTCAGCCATGGTGGCCAGTCCAACCAATCGCCAAACCTTTATCAACTCTGTCGTGGTGTTCCTGAGGAAGTATGAGTTTGACGGGCTTGACATCGACTGGGAGTACCCAGCCCTCAGAGGTAGCCCCCCAGAGGACAAGCACTACTATTCGGTTCTGCTTCAAGTGAGTCGTCCGTCTCTTGCAGGTCGCTTGTGTTTCGAAGGCGCTTGGGACACATTTGAACAACGCCTGTTTTTGACCCCCATTTTTTGACACTGCAAATCAAACAAAATGCCCTGTTGGTAAAAGCAGTGAGATGAACACAACAACATAGCCTCCTGTTTGGCCCTGGGGCATCTGACAGCCCCTGTCCTCCTCCCACAGGAGATGAGAGCTGCCTTTGAGGCTGAGGCCAAGAAGACCAGCAGGACCCGTCTCCTCCTCTCCGCCGCCGTGGCTGCCGGCCAGGGCAACATCGAAACTGCCTATGAAATCCCCGCTCTTGGCCAGTAAGTTCAACTTATTAAACAGATGTAAGATACATAGATAGCAGTAACAAAAAAACACGATTTAACTCAGCCGTAAACGCCATTTTGATCTCCTCCTTTTCTCCTGGTGGGAGATACAATTCTAAATTGTATTCTTCTTTGTCGGGCGGCCGAACAGTTGCCTCAAATCTCATGACTTCTTTGGCTGAGCAGGGCCCTGGATATGATCAACGTCATGTCCTATGACTTCCACGGTTCCTGGGACCCCATGACCGGAGAGGTCAGTCCCCTGTTCAAGGGCCCCGAGGACCACGGTGGATTCATCTACTTCAATGTCGTAAGTCAAGACGCACTCGCCAAATACTCCTGTGAATCCTAACAGGATGGATGAACTGTCCTGTAGCACAATATAAAAAAAAGAAGGCCTCAAAACATCTGTTTTGCAAAGCATTGCTCTTAAACTAAGCTATCGCCCTGCTTTTGTTCCAGGACTACGCCATGAACTACTGGAAGGACAACGGAGCCCCAGCTGACAAACTGATGGTCGGATTCCCCACCTATGGCAACACCTTTACCCTGCGTAACCCTGCCAACCACGGTGTTGGGGCCCCCACCGCCGGAGCTGGAACCCCTGGAAAGTACACACAAGAGGCCGGAGAGCTGGCTTACTTTGAGGTACTGCTGAACACATTATAACACAGTGTTTCAACGTATCCTGATGCCCTGTCATGTCAGCGGACTTATGTATGAATTGACCGTTTTCTTTCATTATCTTCCAGATCTGTGACTTCCTGAAAGGAGGGACTGAGGTGTGGAACGCGGTCCAGGATGTGCCCTATGCCTACAAAGGAAACCAGTGGGTGGGCTATGACAACATGAAGAGCTTCCAGATTAAGGTAGGCAGGATTCTGTTCCTTCCAATTATTACACAGTTTCTTCTTGATGAAAAGCAAGTGCTGCAGATTTAATGTTGTCCATTCCTGACAGGAACAATAGCTAATAGGTGAACTCTCACCTTCCTTATGGATGTTCTCCTTAAATTATAGGTGTTAAATGAATCAAAGTCTCCCATCTTACAACATGGAAGTGCAGACATAACTGCCATTGCCATAACTTTGATTATTGGTCTAAGAACTGGTCATCACCTACTTGTGGCTGTCTTTAGGTTGACTGGGTGAAGAAGAACAACTTTGCCGGAGCCATGGTCTGGACCATTGACATGGACGACTACACTGGAACCTTCTGCAACCAGGGGAAATACCCCCTCATCAACGTGCTGAAGAAGGGCCTCGGCCTGGAGTCCGCATGTGAGTACATGTAAAGGTTGTGTTTGGTTATGCGCTCAAAAATACAATGCAAAGCAGTGACCACTTTTGTATTGGGCTGTAGCTAAGGCCTACATGGTAATATGTCTCTATGCATCTGTCTGCAGCTTGCACTGCCCCTGCGACTCGACTGCCACCTATCAAAGGTGTGACCAGTGACGGTGGAAGCAGCTCCGGGGGTGGAAGCAGCTCCGGTGGAAGCAGCTCCGGTGGTGGAAGCAGCTCCGGTGGCGGCTCTGACCCTGGAACCAAGGGCATGAGCGCCACCTTCTGCGTGGGCAAGAGCAACGGAATGTTCCCAGACCCAACCAACAAGAACCAGTTCTACCAGTGCAGCATGGGCAAGACATACTTCCAGCACTGTAGCAATGGGCTGGTCTTTGACACCGCCTGCAGTTGCTGCAACTGGACCTAGAGCGACACCGCGGTCAAACGTTGACAAGCTACAGCTGCTCCAGGGCAGAGAGGATCATGGTCTTACGGGTGTTAGGTCTCTGATGTGTGTTTCTGTCGCATCGGTTTGATGACTTTGAAGACGTTAGTTCGGAAACAAATAAAAACCTAAGTCTGCATATGTTGCATTTTTGGCCTTTCATCATGGATTTGTGTACACAATACAATAGTAACAGTACACTTATTCATCATATATTCATGAAAAACCTTATTTTAGATGACCATTAACTACTTGGTCAGTTTATATTAACTTGCTGTCGCAACCACAGGGTCAAGACAACACATTGCACCTTTATAGGAAAGCAAGACAAGACATGCACTCAATTGTGTACTTAATGTTAATAAAATGGGATTCAGTTCCTTTGTTAATGAAAGTCATGAGCAACAACTACTTTTAATTGGAAAACTTCACTTCGAAACATAAACAGTCGGTTAACTTTTTGCTTGACATCTTTTTACATAAAACAAACCAGATTTGAGAGGGTTTTGGTGGGTCAGTAGAGAAAAACTGCATATATTTCCCAAAGCGTTGCTCTCTCTGGATGAACCAAAACAGCCCTGAGGATTCTTTGGTTGGTTTATTTTTTTAGTTTTGGTTGGTTTATTATTATGTTTCCATACAGTTGACCGTTAAAAACGTATTCACAGTAGCACACACTCTAATGCTGTAGCCTAGGCATTTCAATTCTAGACATAAAACATGTACTTTGGCCAAGACTCAGTACTGGCTGAGTCGTACATAATCCTTACAAAAGAGGATTATAATAAAATGTGGCAAACACATCTTTGTATACAAATGTCTCACATTAAGAAAAGAAAATATGAAAATGCAATAGTGAACTGTGGAAATGTTATTTTTTTCACTGGTGTTTGCAATCCTGTTAGTAATTCTTAACGATCATTCATTCAAACCAAACAATAGTGAGAGACATGCACTTACAAACCAAAACATTATACTTCACATAATGTCAATGCTGCAACAGGATCATTAAAAGCAGGGAGTGCTTTCACATCCTGAGAACAAATATGTAATTCTCTCTTCTGGCTGAAAATGACCAGCCGGAACAGCACCATGGCCCTCAGCTGCCCTCTGCGCCGACAGCTCCGTTCTGCCTCGCCACCGCCACCTCCACCATGGCGCTCTTCTTCGCCGTTCCTGTTGAGTTTAGGGAGAAAACGGATTGAGTATTTCAACAGGGTTGGGTTATCACATTTCAAATTTGGCGTGAGTGGCGAGGAAGAACTTACCCGTGAGGTAGTTTCTGTGCATTCGTTCGAAGAACAACAGACCCATGAAGGCCATGAAGCCCAGGCAGGCCACAACCATCCCAATCACCAGGAAGCTGTAGCTGCCCTTCGACTCGATAATCTGTGGGGTGTAGGGTACATGGAAACGTTCAAACCAACTGACGCAGCCTACCTCTTGAAACGCATATACCCATCTATGTAGACTTGTTTTTTATTAAATATAAAGTAAATACTCCAGCATTACCGTGCCAACCAACAGCGTCATCACCATCTCTCCCAAACCAGCGCTCGTGACCAGGACAGTTGTTGCACATCCTGAAAGCAGAAGAACAACTCATAGTTCTTGATTGTTATTCTTTAAAATAACGATGCAAAGGGAATCTGCAGTTTTGCTCCACCTTGGTAGTCCAGAATGTCTTCAGTGTAGGCCAGCATGCAAGGGAATATACTGCTGAGGAAGAGACCACAAAAACCGGTCCCAATGAACAGGAAGATGTTGTTGGTGTAGAAGATTAACAGCATCAGGACGGTCACGATGACGCCCACCTGGGATCGGAGACACAGAGAAAATGGTGAAACAAAGCTAAGGTGAACTCAAGACTGAAACAGTCTACAGAGTTTCCCCAACATTGGTTGGGTCTTCTGGTATGCATATGTCAGCCATGGGACTTCACACTGTAGATATTTGACGAAGCATGTCGGATTCAAAAATCCTATTTGAAAAGCTATAATTAGCTATAAACAGCCAGGCTAATGGTTAAGAACAGTGTAGTCCACCAAACGAGAGTGGCCTGATTTGCATCGCTACGTTCACTTGGACATTGGTATTACGATATGTCCATAGGGTGTGAACAATATGGGGGGGACACAGATGCATAACTAAAGAAATGGGGTCCGGGGACAGACCCCTAGAGAGGGTTTGGGAATGGCTGTAGTGGAGGATCATCTATAGACTCTGCTGTGGTGGTGGTGACGGGCCGGCACAGATACAGCGTGTAGCCCAGAGGGCCGATATTGGCAGCGTCATTACCAGGTTAACCAGGAGCAGCCTCACAGGCTTGAAGTGGTAGTTGAGTGGGATGGACACCAGGCGGCCCACGGTGATGGCAGCCCAGAAGATGCTGGCCAGGTAGCCAGCAGTCTTGTGGGGCAGCGACATGGGTGGCTCCACGCCGTACGTGTACACAAATCCAGCGTAGGCCCCCTGCAACACAGCGCCGGGAACCCTGTTCAACCCTCTGTACTGTTGGTGTTCATGTCTGAATGGAAATGATTTACCATGGTATCATCGTCGTTCTAGGACTATCATAGTACATTTGATATTAGCAAGATTGTGATATTATTATGACGTACGGTATTGCTAATGGATGGTAGAGGTACATTGGAGATGTTCAGACTATGAATTGTTGTGATGCTGTGAGTTTGTGCAGTGTTGTGTCGCAGCAGCAGCACAGTGTAACGTTACGGTCACTTTATGCTCTGCAATTTGGAGACGTCTTCATTTGTTGATACTCCTTCCACACAAGTTAAAATGACAACTAAACAACCGTCAATACCCACCGTACAGAGTTTCTTTTATACAGCCCATTAAATCGAAATGGCTTCGTGGGGTGGCCAACGGGTTTAGTTTCACCTAAACTCACGCAGCCTATTACTGTCGTGATTTAGAAGAGCGACCCGAGCGCTACACTGAGACGTTGTCCTCACAGTCTGTCCAAAACAAACATGGCAACAAGATCCACTCCCATTGTGTTGGTTTTAAAGATTCTCATCCTCCCTGCTGTCTGCCATGACGTGTATTCATCCCATCAGCCCTGGTCATTCTGCGGCCGGTATTAAACGTGCCATTCCATCAATAAGAGGGTCAGTAGGGGGAGGCAGGGAGGGAGAAGGTTTGGTTCATTTGGGAGGGCCTGTTGGAGAGCCTATTTACTATCAGCACAGACAGAACGTTGCGCACTGCAGTGTTAAAATATTACTGGTGCCATTAACTCACCACAATGCCATCAGTCATGAAGAGAACCAGCCCCCCCAGGATATGAATCATGAAGAAGGACACGGGCAGCCCGCGTAGGTTATCATTCTGACAGCAGCTAAAGATACTGCCATGACCTTTAACAGAACACAAACATTATAGAACTAATAACCACATGCACCAAATGGATGGGGTATTTTCCTGAAAGCAACAATATGACAACTGCTATGAATATAAATACCACGGATAACTACTTGTATAAAAAATACAAACATAAAAATAATGCAAACAATATGAAGAATATAAATAATACCTTGATTAAGAATACTAGAATAAGAACATCATGATAACAGCCATCACAATATTTGCACACGTTAATCTGAGCAGGTGTCTTCTTGGCTTTGGGTGTGTGGATGAGGGCTGGTTGAAGCAGCCTCACCTGGCCCCCTTCTGATTGGACCCTGGGGCTGGGCGAGGCTGCACACCTGTTGCCCATTGAGTAATCAGTGTGCGCAGGTTAGACCAGCCGTCCCCACACACACTCAGGGAGATCTCCTGCATGGCTGCACAGAGCACCGGGCCTGGGTGGACCTTGTTACATGGGCATTAAGACCTGTGGCTGTGTACTCATTGATACACCTGCTCTTCTGCTGTACCATTAACCCCAACATAGAGATCCATTGACTATCGTCTTTCTCGTAGTCAACCAGTCATTTTGGCCCCCCACCTCCAGCCGCCGGTGTCTCTGTGTCCCCCTGCTGGTTCTCCATGGCCAGTTCATCTTTGTCCATCAGGCTGGGGCTGCTGGGGCTGCAGGGGAACAGCCTCTCTCGGTACATCAGGAACAACACGGCCAGGGGTACAGGCAGCTGGGGGGTATGTTAGCACAACGTCACCATTGAGCCAGCTGTGTTGGGTTTGTTCAGGTACGCAAAACACACTTAAATCAAATCATTGAATGTCTTCTTTTCTAAATACGACCGAGGAATAGGGATTTGTTCATCATTATTACTGACCACTACCAGCGTTAAATTATGATGTACGAAAGTCAAACACTACAAAATACAATCCTAGCAGAACCATATTCTACTGTCATATTTCATAAATGCCAGGGGTCATATACTGAGCAATGACTCACGTTAATTATGGCCATGATCCAGAAGGCGTAGTGCACGATGGAGTCCTCCCCGGGGGGCCCTTCGGGGGCCCCGATGCTCTGGCTGATGTTGTGCCACGCCATGGGGCTGTTCCTCAGCATGTTCCTGTGGTGGTGAATCATCGTCTGGGTGGCGTTGCCCGTGTGGTTTCCACAGCCGCTCTCCGAGAGGAAGGGGTCTGCTATCAGGGGGCTCACCAGGGCCCCGAAACCGATGAAGAAGTGAAGCGCCTGGAGAAGGAGGACGACGAAACAGTGGAGGTTGATGATGATGGATGATGATGATGATGATGATGATAAAGCGCTTTTCTACTCAAAGAATGTTGAAACTATCTAAAGACGAGTGCTGTCAAGCGATTAAACTATTTAATCGTGATTAATCGCATTAATGTCATAGTTAACTCAGGATAAATCACACATTTTTTTCTATTCTAAATATCCCTTGATTTCATGCTGCTAGTCTTTTAGTAAGATCAGAGAGTGTTGAGAAGGAGATTAATAAGATATCTTTGGTAAGATGGACATAAGAAGAGAGACCCGCAGTGAATTCAAACCGGTCCACTTGACATCGGGTAGGTGCATGACAGTGGTAGGCCTACCGTAAAACTTCAATAGCCCAGGCTTTTATTTGTTTCAATCACTGAACTTTCGAACAAAGCTCTTGCTCAGCAAGAGAGCTGAAATACTATAACATTTATTATTTAAACCAGTATGAATATTCATATTCCTATGTATGCCTATGCACATTATCGAATAATCGAATAAGGCTATTGAATAATGCCCACACACACACACACACACACACACACATACACACAAACACACACACACACACACACACACACACACACACACACACACACACACACACACACACACACACACACACACACACACACACACACACACACACACGCACATGGTGGCGGAGGGGCAATCGGGAGAGTCTGGAGAATTCCCGGTGGACCGTTAACGTTTCGGGGCTGTCAGGCTGATTACTGCGGGATAACAAGATTGCATTTATAAAAGTTCCGTCCGGCAGCCTGAGCTGTGCGCCCGCAACCTCTCACTCACTCAACAGCCGCAACACTCACAAACTGTCAACGTCGCAACGAAGTCCATTTTGTCTAGAGGGGAGTAACTAAGCGGCCCCTCCCGAAGTGGTACAGCCCAGCTGGGCCTTGAACTGCTATTGGTCAGAAAGAGGTAACAGCTAATGACAACATTGAACTCTCGTGCAGGCTCGAACAGAGTGACACACAAACACACACACACAAACACACACACAGGTGATAAATTAATGCCGTTCAAATTGGTTTGCATCAACGCCATTAATAACGCGTTAAACTGACAGCACTACTAAAAACACTAAATACGAGAGTAAAAATTAAACAAACACACATGAACGGTGTGTCGGTCTCTCTCAAACAATAGCTCAAAACCTCAACCAGGCTTGACCTGTATAAATCAAGGTTAAAAAAGAATGATAACACCAGTCTAAACGTTGGTTGCATGGTTGGGAGCTCATGATGATCCATGTGTGGGACAGCACCTGCAGGAACATGGCCGAGTCCTTCTGGTAGATGGTGACCAGCTGGATGTTGGCGATGGTGTCAATGAGGCCCATGGCCAGGCCAGACACCGCCATGGCGACGGCCAGCAGCAGGACATTATTGCACAGGGGGATGATGGCAAATACCACCGAGATGACCACGGCAGAGACAAACAGGGTTGACAAGGCACTGAACAACCTTTAGACAAACGAAAAAAAAACAATAAAAAAGTGTTGTTTTTGTCCACTGTGTCTCAAAGGGAGAGTGGATTGGTTACTATGAGTTAGTGAACAGGTTCAGTATGGTCGGGGCCCATGTGGCCTGACATTCAGGCTCATGCTTTACTCACGTTTTCTTGAACACACCCGCGATGGAGCTTCCGATCAGCAGGCAGAATTGCTGGGCAAAGAACACCCAGGTGATCTCACTGAGCGTGGAGTGAGTCTGACACTGCAGGTCCAGTATGGTGGGTCCCAGGAAGGCAATGCATAGTCCGAAACTGAAGAACACACTCCAGTAGGTCAAGGTGTGATGGGCATTACTTTTAAAAAGCGTTAGAATCCGCTCCTCTATAAACATCTTACTATTACTATTTTGACACTATTTGAGTTGGAGTATGTTCGGTAAGTCTAGGTGAAACAAAATAAGTACTTTGCTCCACTTAATGTGTTCAACACTGACACTGTTAGCTACAGAGGATACCTGCACACTGACCAGTGGTTTGCTTTGCATGTTTGATATCTTTTGAAAGTGTTTAGTCTGAGTTCCCACCCCTCTGGTTTGCCTAACTGAAAAGGATGTTTTCTCTCCCTCTCCCTGGTTAATAGGTAAGGTGAAGAATCCTTACAAAAATAAAGCTGCTTCAATTGGTTCAATGATTGCGGATGACCAGCCGGAACATGACAGATCATCTGTGGTGTGCAATGTTATCTGAGACAATATACGTAGATGTATGTGCTGCTACCATGTTAGGCTCATAGTTTGTCAAATACAAATATGGTTGCATACATGTGCAATAGGCCAATACAGAATTGGGCATGAGGACAAAGATGTTTCATATGGATAAATATCAATATGGTTGTATAAATATGTGAAATATGCCTTTACAGAATGTGGCATGAAGAGAAAGATGTTTCAAATGAACAGACACAACTCTCAATCTCTTCCTCTCTTTATATTGATCCCTGTATACTTATGTGGCTTTACCAGCAGCAACTGTGAAATAATAACAATTTCAACAGCAGGGATATCCCTGTTAAGGGATGAATATTTAGCTGAACCTACACATGTGTGTCAATGTTGATTAAAGTATGAACCAGATTATATGTTACCTGGCCTCTTTAATCATTGTAGGGATGAGTAAAAATCTGCCACTTGTGTGACAAGTGGTCACTTCCGGGCGGGATGAACTTTGGACGTGCTCACGCAACAATTACTTTTTTCTATTGAAATCATCTTTTCATTCTATACCAGATGTCTCCATTATTTCAGATGTCAGAGATGTGATCTCCATAGTTGGTTGGAGATTTTCTTAACTTATTGTCAATAAACTTGGCTTGTGAATGTGGTATTATGTTTGGAGCACTATAAGGGAACCACAGGTAAAGTCAAACGATTGTCCAAAAGGCATTGGCTACTAGTGGCTTTAGCGGTGTAACTGATTTGCCAGCATCTATTCTTGCAAGGCCAGAGATATGGTTAGGAAACTAAACCCAGAGAACATGAATACCTTGTGGTTGTACAAAAGGCATTCATTAACATTCACTTCCTGTCCCTGAGGTGAAGCAACACCAAGTCACTTATTTATTTATTTTTACTTATTTTTTCAGCTATTTTTCGAACAAAATTATCCCAGAAGACGCAAAAGGAATTTCCCTAAATATTAATAGTACAGTATGTTCTTCGTTTTTCAATCATGAAATTCTGGAAGCCTCTTAAGGGGGAAACTGAATGCATCAAAGAAACATGAAGAATTCTGGCATTCGGGAATAAGGCTACATTTATAGTGTGCAGCGAAATGAATGTTAATTTAAATGTCACAAGAAGGTGACAAAAAGGTTAGGAGTAAACAGTAACTTTGTTGTGACACTACACCATTAGGCACTTGAATATATCCATAACACCAGAAGGAAGAAACCTGATTGTGTAGCACATACGATATCTGTAGTTACTCCAATTTGATCAAAGTACGCTTTCAATGTTCTCTGCCTCTTACTTCTTAGTACCTTTGGATAAAAGCGTCTGCTAAAAAATTACTCAATCTAACGATTCATTTCTATAACAAAATTGATGTTGCGAATCCAATAGTAGATTATGCAACTTTGCAGAATATCGTTTTTTTATCAATATTAACTTAACCCACACATCCTCACACATTCACAACCTCACACACACAAGCACACACACACACACACACACACACACACACACACACACACACACACACACACACACACACACACACACACACACACACACACACACACACACACACACACACACACACACACACACACAACACATCACACACACACACACACTCTCTCTCACACACACACCCACACACACACACACACACACACACCACACACACACACACACACACACACACACACACACACACACACACCACACACACACACACACACCACACACACACACACACACACACACACACACACACACACACACACTCTCTCCTGTGAGGTGTGTTAACATTTGGTCTGCTGGGATCCCTGACAGGGATAGGGCGTTGGTAAGGGAAAGCTGCATTTCCTTTTGTCTCTCTTCTCTACGCTCCCTCTGTTTATTCTCTATCCGCTGACATTTAGCCAACGCTAATTCACAACACTGACTCAGTGCCAGCCAACAATGTGATAGGAATCTCAATGTGTCTCTGTATTCTTCTGTTTCCTGGTTGACAGAATCGTCAGTGTTTTTACTTTAGTTTCACTCAGACTGCATGGATATCGAGTGGTTTCGGAAATCTGTCTTGTCTGTCTCTGTTCCTGTCTATCTATCTGTCCGTCTATCTGTCTACCTTAGCCTATCTTTCTGACTGCACGTCTATCTGTCTTCATATATCTCCTTCTGTCTGTCTGACAGATTATATGTCTGACTGTCTTTTGGTGCGTTTATCATGACGTTATGATGATTTCCATCTCCTTGAAACTTCAGAGGCCGCTGATGTAAATCAGAATCCCTTCACCTGCGGCTACATGATACAATACCTGCAATATTCTCATGTCTGTCTGATGCGTAAGCCACTAGTCTGAATGCTTTTAACCTTATTTTCCAGTTCCTATCCAGTTAACACAAAAAACTAAAAACACAAAAAACTAAAATTATCTGATGAGACAGGCTGTCCCCTTTGAATTGTTAACTTCTTTTTCGTATAACCAGGCTTTCATATTTAACCCCTCAGACATCTTTTGACACCTGGTTTTCATCACGTCACAGCGTGGGACTTCAATCCTCAAGAACCTATCTCAGAACCCTTTTATCTGAGATAATAAAATCAGAGAGGCTGGCCGCTTGAGGACTTTGATAAAAAAAGACTATACAGAGGTTTCATCAAAGATGCACCCAGGAAGATCTGGAACCTTCTGAAGTTAATACGTTCTGTCATTCAATTCTCCCATGAAAGGAGCCGTGCCAGCTGAGGTCCCTTATGTTTGGCCGTCGAGTGAATATTACCACTGCCCTTTGCATCCATATCTTTTTCTGAATACATTTGGTGGCATAACCGAGGACAAAACTTCTAAATAGCATATTGGGAGACTGAATACTTTCCATTGAGATCCATGCCCACCAAACGTCTGTAGCATTGCCACGATGGAGATCTCACAATAATGTCATATATTATGTAATATATAGTAGATCTATTTTTTCAATTGAAAAGTTAAAAACAAAAATTAAAGAGACTATCTCCTGTGAAACAGATTAGTGTGTATCCAATTTGTTTTGAATAATTTTGCGTGATTACAAGGAACAATCATGACTCTTAAATGTCGATTTAAAGACGTGTTAATGAATGGTCTCACCAATAATCGTTCCAAATAAATGTCGCAAGAATGGTAAACTAGAGAGACTTATACCAGAAACGACTGCACTATAAATCAGACAGGCACTGTGCTACTTTTCACAGAGAAAATGCCATATCCGCCGATAATTCACCTGTTATTGCAGGACAGGACCTCCATCAACTTGACACAAGCGAGGGCGGAGTTAACTCAGAACCATGAAATATTGCTCTGATCTCTCATGGATCATGAAACAAGAATAAACACAGTGTCAGATTGTATTTCCATGTTTGCTGTCAATAAACATGTCTGACCACACACAAAGACACACACACACACACACAACACATACACACACACACACACACACACACACACACACACACACACACACACACACACACACACACACACACACACACACACACACACACACACACACACACACACACACACACACACACACACACACACACACACACACACACACACACACATACACACAAACACACACACAAATAAACATACATAGATAACGCGATGGTAATGTATTAGTTTCCATCATAATATACCCCTCCTTTTGCATTCCCCACCCCCTGCCTCCCCCTTCTGACACAGCTGGGTAGAGCTGAGTGATGATGCGTGTCTTGGTGAGACCTGGTGAATAGCAATGAAGCCAGCAGCCTGTGTGTCTATGTGAGGCGAGGGGCTAGGGGAGGTGGTGGTGGAGGTGGTGGTGGTAGGTGAGGGGTTCGGGTGGGGTTGCGTGTGGGGCGTTTGAAAGCAGCGAAGGCTTTTCTTTAAGGCACTGATGCAGCGTACACCGTGGCGGGAATGTACAAGCGCACAAGAACACTCACACACATACACACAATACACACACACACACACAATACACACACACACACACACAATACACACACAAACACAAAAAAAACACACACACACACACACACACACACACACACACACACACACACACACACACACACACACACACACACACACACACACACCACACACACACACACACACACACACACACACACACACACACACACACACACACACACACACACACAGGCGAGACGAGATGCAGTCCCTTTTAATCCCTTTTTTTTACACTCCCCACATGGCCGGCTCAGACTCTCTCTTGCTCTCTCTGTAGAGCTCCCTCATTCCCCACGCTCTGTATCTCTCTGTAACACTCCTATTCCCTCTCATTCCTTCTCTCTTTCTCGATCTCCCACATTACCCACTCTCTGTATCTCTCTGTAACACTCTCGTACTCTTCCCTCTCTCTCATTTGCACTCTCAGTCTATCTCTCTCTATATCTCTCTCTCTTTTGCTCCCTCTCTCTGTCTGTCTGCATCCCTAATCCGGAGCTCATCGGTCATTCCAATCGGGATGACTCGACACCATTCATTAAATCTTTAACAAACCCGCTCTCTCTCTCTCTCTCTCTCTCTCTCTCTCTCTCTCTCTCTCTCTCTCTCTCTCTCTCTCTCCTCTCTCTCTCTCTCTCTCTCTCTCTCTCTCTCTCTCTCTCTCTCTCTCTCTCCTCTCTCTCTCTCTCTCTCTCCCCTCTCCTCTCTCTCTCTCTCTCTCTCTCTCTCTCTCTCTCTCTCTCTCTCTCTCTCTCTCTCTCTCTCTCTCTCTCTCTCTCTCTCTCTCTCTCTCTCTCTCTCTCTCTCTCTCTCTCTCTCTCTCTCTCTCTCCTGTCTCTCTCTCTCTCTCTCTCTCTCTCTCTCTCTCTCTCTCTCTTCTCTCTCTCTCTCTCTCTCTCCCCTCCCTCCCTCTCTCTCTCTCTCTCTCTCTCTCTCTCTCTCTCTCTCTCTCTGTATACGGTGGGGTTTCATTATTATACAGCAGTAGCTCAATCCCACTCATCCACCACTTAAACTACACAGCAACACCATGGAGCGGGGGGGGGTGGGTGTTGGGTGGGGGTGGGGGTGGGGGGGGGGTGAAGGAATGGAGAGTGAAGGGGTGGCAGGAATAGGAGATGGGGGTGGTGGGTGGGGGTATAGCAGAGGAAGCGGATGGAGAGGGACAGAGTAGCTGTGGGTGAATGCAGCTCAGAGAGGGGCAGCAGCACCTGTCTCCTTCGCGGTGTGGTGATGCACTGCTCACAGGACAAAGACGGAGCAATAAGGGGAGGCTAAACAAAGAACGCAGAGAGGGGGGTAAAGCGGGCTCTCCGAGGATACCGGCATCCTCCAGGGAGCCCTGCTCCACTCCCATCCCTTGCCGTCATTTTAAATTTGTGCACGTTTTTTTTCTTGTTTTGCTTTTGTCTAAGAATCCCCATTCAACGACCAAAAGCAGCGGGTTTCTGTAGCTATTTTGGGAAGTACATCTCTAGAATAGCCTGGCGTTAGAAGGTCCCATTTACAAACTTGTAGTAGTGGTGACTCAACTGGAATATTGAGTGATTAGCTGCAAAGATCAACCTAAATGCCAGGATTGAAAGGACGGGAACAAACACAATAGAGAGCCCCCCTGTTTCAGCCCCACTTTTATCCCCTCCACCCAGGACACACGGGCACCCGGCCAACTCGGGTTCTTAAGAACTCGCTCAAAGAAAGCCAAAGAAAGAACTTCAGGACCCATTCTTTCCCCCTGTGCTTATTTTTTTTGTACATTTCCCTTGTGAAGGAGGGACTCTGGCCCCGGTTTCCTCAGAAGTTCCATCTAAGAGGGTTATGCCTTCGAGCTCCATGTTTTATCAGATTCAGGGTTCGAGTCTTGTGAGCCACACATCTCCCTGTTTACTCCCTCACTCCTCCCTCACTCACTCTGTCTCTATCTCTCTCCCTCTCTCTCTAGCCCTCACTCTCCCTTTCACTCTCTCTGTACCCCTCGTTCTCACTGCTCTCACAGTCTCTCTCTCGCTCGCTCCCTCTCTTTTCTATTTTCATTCTGCTTTTGAGTCCCTCTGTCTACCTCCAGCGTAGTAACTCCTCCCCCCGGTGCTACCCATTGTCTCTCTCTCATACAGTATCGGGCTGAGGGGTTGCCACAGTCTCTCCGGTGAGGGACACAGGAGGGAGACATCAGAGGTAAGTGTCACGCTGATGAGGTGTTATGGATCCCTGTTGCCCTTTACTGCATGCCACTGTGGTCATTTCTAAACTATGTGGATGCCCACAGGCCAGAAATAGCTCTTGGTGTTGTTTTTGTGTTGTTGTCTTTTGATAAGAGGCTTTTCTGCTGCATTCATGTGTGGTATGCGGTGCTTTACGGTGGACTGGGCTTGTCTAGTCTGCCACCGGTAGTTAATTAGGGTGGAGGTTTAATGCATGAATACGAAGCACTGTCCGATACAAATTATTGACTAGAATGCTTCTTTCTCACAACGGTTTCAGCTCCTCAGCCAACAAAGCATGTCAAATAGTGGGATATTAGTCTTTTGATGCATTGTTACAACTGATGAAGGACACATGAGATTTAACTCCACAGAATCTCTACGCACATTGTCTGTGTGTCTAGGTTCCACAGATACAAAACGACAGAGATAGAGAGACTGAGAGAGAGAGAGGGAGAGAGAGATAGAAAGAGACAGAAAGAGAAAGATCGAGACACTACAAACTAGTGTTTGAACAGACCAAAGATGGACATATTTAAAATCCTAACAAGCACAGAAACATCTGGCAGAGTGTCGATTGGTCAAACAGGCTCCCAGGGGAGCAGGCGGAGCATGTAGGATGTTTGGGATTAGAGTTAATCCTCCCGGTGGCTGAGATTCACCTTCTTGTCTGGCCAGCGTCTGACACTGGGGGCCTTGCTAATTTATGCTGAGACATGCATGCGAGCTGTGCTCCCCTGAGCTCAGCTACAGAGGGGCTTATCAACCAAAGGCTCTGTATATACGGCATCCATACCAGCAAGAGGTTGGTACACTTGACTCATTAGCTATGCACTCTATACCGTGATGCCTTTGAGAGAAGAATGCAGCCATACATGGATTTGCAATGAATCAATTTCAATCCAAAACTCAAGGACCCTATTATTAGTAGCCTACCCTCCCTTTTTAATTATATGAGACAATGCTTTACCTTCATGTTTTAGACCTCTTTGTTGGATACTATACATTACACTTTACCAATCTTACACGTTTACAACTTGTAAGTCTGGCCCACTGCCTTGAGTTTCATGAACTGAAAACAGGTAGATGAAAGGATGAGAGGAAGATACGATGTTTCAGAGTGGACGGTGGCAGCCTTGTAGAGGGAGCTTTGTGTGCTTACTCAAATAAAAAGAGAGAGAGTCAGAGAGAGAGAGAGAGAGAGAGAGAGAGAGAGAGAGAGAGAGAGAGAGAGAGAGAGAGAGAGAGAGAAAAAGAGAGAGAGAGAGAGAGAGAGAGAGAGAGAGAGAGAGAGAGAGAGAGAGAGAGAGAGAGAGAGAGAGAGGGCTGCTTCAATGGGGCTTTTGTTGTTTGAGCTTGAGACAGCGAAAGCACAAGAAACAGTGACTGACAAATACCTGGCCCCTCTCAGCTCAAATACCTCAGCTTTGCACTCGATACAGTGTCAACAAATACCTTCTCTGTCTTCAATAGTAGCTTGTTTCCTTCCTGCCCACAGCTATCTGGTTTTCTTTTTCCCCCTTTTTTTTTTAATTGTGGTAACTATTTTATGAACAGACATCTGGGTGAGCAGAGCGGGACTACAGAGCACCCTGTGTTCTGGGACTCAAATAAGTTGAGGTCTTCAGTTCCTATGAATCCATTGTAAATAACGGCGTAGGAATTTGAATTAACATATTTCTTTCAAGACCAAAATCCAAAGATTACAATACCAAATTCTTGTTAATATTTTGATTATTTACACAGTGGAAGAAGAATGACAGGAAGGCAGATGCCAAGGTTGGGATTTGAAACTAAAATAAATCATGCTATGTTGATTGGTAGACAGAAGTTTGATGTATTTGTGTTATGTCTTCTACATTCTGATGCTCAATTCCCTTGAAGATGCTGGATGTTTACCAGCTATGATTTTAGGTCAGAGACAGCTTTTAAAATCAAATGGTTTTGGGATTGTTTTCCAAACGAAGTCAGGATGATGTTGGTTCCGTATATATACTGTGAAAATAAAATGTTTGATTTCACGTTAAGACGTCTAGGGTTTTCCTTCCTCCCAGGCCACAATAGAAAACCCGCTTCCTATGATTAATTATTTATTCAGATATGAATAATCCTTAGCACAGTCTGAAACCTGCTTATTTTTCGCTCGTTTCATCTTGTTTGGGGGTGACTGCACTTTCTTGAACTCTGTTCAATCGTATGAAAACTGCAAGGCGAAAACAATAATTGGCCTGTTTTATTGGTGTGCTAGTATGTCTCTCTTTACCCCATGCATCTTATGGCTTTCTATTCCTATGTGAGTTGTGCTCTTGAGGATCACGTAGGGTTCAAAGCCATTGGATGCTCTGGGGACTGTCCACGTGACTTTGCTTCCTTCAGATTTGAATCGCCAGCGATCTTCTCATGCATGTACTGCTGATGTTTTATATGAAGGCAGAGTTAGTGAGAGTTATCAAAATAATCTCATAGGCCTAAAATTATGTGTAATAGCTCTCCTAACAGTACAAAGGGCCATAGTGTGTAATGTTATGGCTATTATCCATACCTTTCAACATAAAGGGAAAGCTGCAGACAGCCTTCTACACGGTGATACAGAAGATGGGTTCCCATCTGGGGCTGGAGGGGGTTCTAAGCCATATCCCTCTTTTGGATGCAACATATTTGCTCAAATCAGTATCACAGTAAGGAGTACTTTGATATTTGTGCTTGCTCTGAGGATTCCTACAAATTATTTTCGGCATGTTCAGGGAGCAATTGGACCTATTCATTCACAAAGCCATCCATTTTCTGACTTCGGCTTCATGGCCGAAAACATGTCAAGCCCCAATGTATCCCAAACAATTATGAGGAGTTTCATTATTTATATTGCTTATTTCTGAAGACAATGGCTGCCTTGCACTGTGTTGTTCCCAATAAAAAGTGAATTATATAGTCCAGCTCCATGCAACACATAGTCCTATCAGAGCTTGAAGCGTATATGTCCCCAGTAGGCCTTGATCCTGAACCTATCGCTGCTGGTGCGGGCTAATTACTGGGTCAAACAATGGGTGAGTGTACGTTCAAAGTCTTGAACCCCTGTGGACATGGTACTGTAGGAGCTATGCTGGACTCTATGGGACTGGAACTCTATGGGACTGTAGGAGCTCTATTGGACTGTAGGAGCTCTATTGGCGTATCAATTTGGCTGGTTTGTTATTATACTCAACTTTTATGTTTATATTGTTGGAAATTAAATCTAATGTATAATTATTTGTATTAGTTTGTACATACATGCCATATTAATTGTTGCTTTTGTGATAATCTGTATGTGGTTAAATCTGCTATAGAAATTATTAATAAAATAGTTATTAGCTATAGAGGGAGATCGTGCAGTTTAGCGTGGACCGTGAGGGGCAACATCATTCTTCACGTTGGCTCCATTAATTAACTCCGCTCTGATGCCCCTGAGAGTTCGGCGCAAATACCATGACATTATGCAACTATGAGAACGCTCATTTCCCATCTACCAGACAGCTGGCACTTTAGTGGTAAAGGACAAGCAAATGTTAATTGCTGGATATAATGGCTTTTGTTCAGCAGCGGTGATAGGAAATTAAGTAAATGAAAGCAATAAAGAAGGGTTATTGCAAAAGATTAAGTCATGAAGTAGGCATATTTAGACTCAGGGTTGACTCATATAAATACATCAAAGGGCCTTTGCCCTACAAAGAAATGTCTATCATTCTCAAACAAGTTTTCATTGAGATGACTTGTTCAGCTGTAACCCAAAGTTATTTTTTTGAAGCAACCATAAAAACTTTTATTGGCAGATTTGTGCGTCTATATTATTCAGCCCGGAAACAATAGATTTGGGTTGTTGTCTTACTCTGTCCCCCCGATGGGTCGTTTTCTTCCTCTCCACTAGGTGGCGCCGCATCAATCATGACCATGCAGTACTTTTTCGGCGCGCCACCACCCGCCCCGAACTGCCGTGCGACCCTCCAGTCCAACCTCCGAGTCGCTACACGGTAACTACGCCGAACTGATCCAATTTACTTGCTTGTCATGCAATAACATTGTGAATATTAACGTTTACAATCTCATTCTAACGTCGTTTACATCGTATTACGTTGGCTAGTCGGATTAAAATTCAAAGCCACTGTCAATAGCGCCAGTAAACTTCGTACGGTGTGTTGCATCGCACGCCTAACCAGCTGTTGCGAGAGCGCCAGTGTGTGTCGTTAGTGTGTGTTGCGGTGTGGTGCCTGTACGACTGATCTGCGGGGTACGTAACGCGCAATCAAGGCCAAGAGTCGCCTCGTTTGGCGTCAGTTTGCTTGCTTCTAATAGTATTCTCATGTTGCCAACAGTTGTCTGATTTTCTCGTTAGACGGGTAAGCATTGCGACCCAGGGCCCTCCGGTCGCCTCCCACTCGTTTTGCCGCTAGCGTCGCTCTCGACATGCCGGTGTTCGAGGAGGACCCTGCTCAGTTAATTCCACGTCCAGTTCCGAAGCTTCCACAATTTGGCTGGCCGCCACAAGCTCACACTGCCAACTGAAAAAGCGGAAGAGCGCGGTGATGTGGGGTTTGCATTTGAAGCTATGATTGATTGCAAATGCTCCTGATTTCTCGAGTGACAAGAGACCAGTTGGTGTGATGTGTTTCCACTTTTTTTTTATTGTTTAGTATACATTCGGCCTTTATTGTCAGACTGTTTGATTCCTACAGTCTACTGCGTCCTCCAAATTTTCTTATTTACCCAGTCCGTCCCAACGATATATTCGCGTTAATGATGATGATGGGATTAACGCGGATGGCTTAAGGTGCTAGGGCCTATGCTCACTTTGCGCAGTGTTACGACGGTAATGCTTTCGCCTATTGTAATATTAATGAACAGGACCACACTTCACCCCCGTGGTATACGATGTTTTCAGATGGTCCAACTGCTTGCACGACTTATCCTCAAGCAAGTCAACTGATTTCACCTGCCGTATACCTCAGCGGCAACTGGATTGATCGGCAAGGTCAGCCAGCTCTGGGGGCTCTGCATGTGCGCG